>JANEYF010005380.1:1292500-1602500 GCA_029963845.1 Rhamnusium bicolor | reverse complement strand
TTTAGTGAAATTTATGATAGGATGTAACATACCGTGGTCGAAACTAGACAATCCATTTTTAGACAATTTATGGAAAAATGTATTAGTGGCAAATATAGCAATGTTAACGAGCCTTCGAGGTGTACACTAAGAAAAAAATCAAATTATCAACGGAGTGTGAAAATATTGGACAGAAAATTTGATCTGAGCTTAATGGGAAGTACATCTAACTTAGCGTGGACGAAACCACTAATGCTTTCGGGTTTAAGATAACAAATGTTTTAGTGGGTGCATTGGAGAAAAATTGTCCAATGAGCGGGTATTTGATTGCCTCTAAAGTTTTAGAAGCTGCAAATTTTCGCACTATAACGGAGGTAGTAAATTCAAGTCTACATGAGTTTTGGGGTGACAAATATGCAGAAAATAGGGACAAGTTGTTATTATTTCTTACCGATGTTGTGAATTATGTGAAAGCTGCTGGAAGAATTTTGAAGGAAACATATCAGAATATACTTCATGTAACATGTTTAGCACATGGGCTTTATAGGATTGCTGAAGCTATTAGGGGTGCTACTCTATTATTGATAATTTGATATCTACTGTAAAGAAAGTTTTCTTTAAAGCACCAAGTCGTGTACGGTTATTTCATGAAATTTTACCAAATACTCCTTTACCTCAACAGCCCATTATAATACGATGGGAAACTTGGCTAGAGGCAGCATCGTACCATTACTGTCATTTTGAAAATGTGAAATCCCTCATATATCAGTTAAATCCAAATGACGCAGTTGCTATTTCACAGGCGCAATAGGCATTCATGGATCCAAATGTTCAAGAAAATCTGGAGACCATACACGGAAGTTTTTCACGAATTTCTCTAGACATACGTGACCTTCAAAATCAGCCAACATCAGAATTTACTACAGTTGATGCAATAAACGTTGTATTCGATCTTCAACAAATATTTTTCAATTACAGGGAGAAATTACTGCGTGGATACAAGCAAAATTCCAAACTATTTTAAAAAAAATCCCGGATTTGCTACTACGACAGGTTGACCTTTTAAACGGCAAAGAAGTAGACATTGCTACACCAGGCATGATTGTGTTGACTGTGAAAGTTTACATACTTTAAGTATGCTCCAGTTACATCTGTCGACGTCGAGCGGTCCTTTTCGCAATATAAATGGATTTTCAACGAAAGGTGCCGAAGTTTAACTACAAAACATTTAGAATAGATATTAATAATATATTTTATTCATGTAACCGGCAGTGATAAATACTTGTGTGTGTAGTTTACCGTAAAGTGCATCCCCCTATACCTCTAGTTCTCTTTAAGTGAGTGTTTATAATTATCAACTTTGGGTAATACGAAATTCACTAAAAAAAAATTTCAAAGTAACATATTATCTCATATTTGCATGCAAATTTGACACATAACCACCTAAAGCCAACCCTGATTTTACGTCATATCCGATTGGTAAATCCTACCTCTGAACATCACCTTTCGAAACTGAACATATCTACGACAAAGTTGTCAATTATCCTTTTTGGGTGAGACTCATTTTTAGCAAATGTTATTATTTAAATAGATTTCAATCGCAAACTCACAGTTCTTACTTAAAAACAATAAAAGGATGTCCAAACATATTTTTTTCTAAAAGTATATACATTCAGTGTGTATATGAAATTCTTATACTTATCTACCAAAGATATAATTTTTATATATAAAAAAGCATTTTAGTATATAGATTTGGTGGTTTTGATTCTATCTAGAAACAAAAATTTAGGAACCAGAACGGCATTAGATATCTTCAGCCGTTCATGAGTAAAAATATAACTTCTTTGTTTTTTCACACGTTTTCCGATGAAATTACTATACAATTCAAATGTATTGAGCCCTCATGTTACCCGCTAATATCTCAAAAACGGAGCAGTGAAAAAATATCACTAGAAAATTTCACATAAAACTAATTCGTAAATAATTTCCGAATAATGTCCACTTAAAGTTTAATGTGACGAAAGTATTGTTAAAAATGGGTAAATTTTTTAGTATAAATTAAGGAATCTTAGTAACGTTTTAACCAAAGTTGTTAAAATGTCAACGAGTGCTTTACAATAGGCACATAATGAACACATTTTTTTTATATTTTTTCCCCTTCTCTGTTTTTGAGATATTCACGGTTAAAGTGAGGGCTCAGTACATTTGAATCGTAGAGTAGTTTACGTATTAACATTTTGAAATGAAATAAAATTCACTTCATCATGGTGTATAAATTTCCGATTTTCTGTTTGAGAATGTTTCAGTAGGTGGTTACAATATTATATATCTACATAAATATTACAGACCAAAAACTACAAAATAATTTTAGGAAACAACCATCCACACTTAATTATTGCATGAACTAGGTAGCGTATCGTTGACCATCCGAAGATATTGTGGCCTGTGACGTCGCGCCAATAGGATAGTGCTCTCACAGCATCTGATATTCCCGGAAATTCAATTAGCAATTTAAATATTTTCAAAGTAGACATTATTAAAACAGATTTGATAATTATTGTTAATGTTTAATAAGACTATTTTAGAATATATGAATTAATTTAAAAAAATCCCGCAAGTGCAAGGGCCTATTAGACGTCTAAATTTATATAATTAGTATAAAGCTAGAGATTTTTTCGTCGGATAAATATTTAGCTTACAGTTGTGCATTATTTTCTTACTATTGATAAAAACTAAAACTGCGTTTACACCAGATATCCAACATAAATTTAAAATGAAATGAAAAGAGAGGTTTATTCCCTACAAATTCTTTTTAATTACAACCGGTTTGATGAATAAAATGTTTTCACATCCACAACAAGAATTTATAATAAATTATTGAAGGCTTGTCAAATCTAATGTAATTGCATCTCTAATCAGGTTAATATAAATTCTTGTTGCCTGAAGATGTGACAAATGTTTCATTTACGAAACCGGTAGTAATTAAATAGAAATTGTAAGGGATAGACACGTTTTTTCATTTTATCATAAACAACTTACAAGGGTTTAACATTTCTACATTATAAATTTATAACTAATTATAGGTAAATTTTTATACATACGTACATATTTTTTTCTAGAGTTTTAATTCCCGAGCGGCCCTAAATGGACACATACGAATACATGGTGGCACTGCGCGAAATTCCCCCACCCCCGCTTCAACCAACGCCCCGGAAAAAAGAACACAGCCTGTAAGCTCAACTGTTTGCCACCCCGACTCAACAGAAGAGTACCCCTGTAAGATATGCGGGAAGTAAGTGTACACGATTCATCATAAAATATTTAAGGTAAATGATCGGTGTGTTGCGTCCTCTGCTTACGTGCTAATACTATCCGTTACTTTTAAATACAACATCCAGTGTGCGGAAAAAGGTATTTTTAGTTTATCTGAATTTATAATAGGTAATCAGCGACTGAAGAAGATAATTTAACTATTCATTCAATAAACAATAAAAGAGACTATATTCCACGAATGAGTAGTGCCAACATAAAATGTTTTCACAACCACCAAATAATCGCAATTTCGTTGACCAAGTTGGCATCGGAGATGATTAGAACTTCTAATACAAGTCGATTAAAAGTAACAAAAAGTTGCAACTACAGCACGCAAGTAAAACAACAAGTACAATAAGAAATTATTATAAATTGACAAAAGTGTCAAGTATCTTTCGCATACACAAGTAATAATACATCCTCATAACACCAACAAAACAATAACAATCAAAAAATAGTAAAACGTACAGATCAAAAAAATATTTAAATATCTCCTAAATCAAGTTACTTGGGATGTTGTCTATAATGCTAATGATGGACAAACTGCAACTAATAGATTTCTACAAATCATTAAAAATAACGTAGGCATATGCAAAAAGTATTAAAATCAAACAAAACAAAATTAAGTGTAAAAATTGGATAACTAATGGCATAATAAAGTTAATAAATACACGAGACAAAATGTCTCAAAGATTATTAAAAGAACTTAATAATTGAAAGAGGAATATAAAAATTATAGAAAGTTAGTTACTAAATTAATAAAAGAAAGCAAAAGTAAACTATTATGAATATCAAATAAATAAAAATAAATCTAGCAATAAGAACTTATGGGAAACTGTGAAAGATTTATGTAACCAATCAACGCAACAAAATAAAATTGATCACATAAAAAATAATATTGGTCAAAAGACTGAAGAACCTAAAATACTAACCAACATTTTTAATGCGCAATTATATAAATACCGGAAAGAAATTAGAAAATATCTTTAAGAAAAACAGTGCCTATAAGATTAACAAAAAACAGTTCAACTATATCACTACTAAAAAATAATAAAAGCGTAGGTATTGATGATCTAAAGGCAGAAACTTTAAAACATATTTCGCACAGTGAACCATTAACATATATAATAAAAATGTGCCTGGAAAATGGCTACATTCCATCTGTCTTTAAAACATCAATCGTTATACCTATTTTCAAAAATGGTGATTGAATGGAAGCCTCTAATTATAGACCCATATCTCTATATCTCTGATCACAAACTTCGCCAACGATTTTGAGAACAAATAAGAATAAATGCATTCCTCACAAAATATAAAAAACTATCCCAGATGCAATATGGTTTTCGTGAAGGAAAGTCTACCCAAGACGCAATTCTCACATTATCTTAGAAAGTGTACACTGCTCTTGATGAATGTAAACCTTCACTTGGAGTATTCATAGACCTTCATAAACCTTCCACACTGTGAGTGATGCCATTCTTGTGGACACTTTAGAACAATACGAAGAACTCTGCCCTCGATTTGTTCACTAGCTATATCACTGATAAATATCAGTGTGTGAAAATTAAAAACACTATGTGATTTTCAAAAAAATCAAGTATGGCGTTCCACAAGGTACAGTTTTGGGCCCTATATTATTTATAATATTCCTTGAGTATCTTATATTTGTGTATACCTTGATTCAATAAACATCTTCTAGTTCTAAATTCTAATTCTAATTCCCAATTAAACTAGTAAATTTACTAATAATGAGTGGATCCCACGATTGCTTGACAACGCATTGGCTTACTGTCTATAATATTCTCAATAGTGTTTTGAGGAATTCTGTTATATTCCTCTCTAACAATATCTTTTAATTCAACAAGATTATTAGGTGGTTCTACGCGACTCTTTTTATTTTCTATTGGATTGGAATTTGGTGAAGTAGCAGGCCATTTCATGTGATTTAGATTTTTTTGAACAAAATAAATAACAGGTCCTGTTCTATGAGGCCTCGCGTTGTCATCGACGCAAATAAATTCGTGCCTTGTATCGGCAATTAGCCTGACATGATCTAGCAAAATTTATAGGTATTGTTCAATATTTATGTTACCATGAATTGAGTTATACAAACAAGACTTCTACCTCTTCTATAAATCGCAGCCCATAATATAGGAGAGCTTCCGTGAAAAGAATATTTTGTAATGCTACTTCTGGTACTCCATATACAGATTATGTTATCATCTAGAAACCAACATATTATCCTGGATTCATCTGCAAAAATACAATTTTTCCATTGATCTAATCCTCAGTTGATATGATCTCTGGCCCAATTTAGTCGCCTTATTCGATTTAATGCAGAAATTCTGGGATGTCTCAAAGGTCTATGAGTCTTTAAACCATCGTCATATAACCGTCTTTGATGGGGAGCCTTGAGACAGTAACAATAACTATTCGTAGAGAATTTTTCATTGTGATGGTGTTTCGAATAAGTGCTTCGAACATTTATTCTTAGCAATAGGTCTGTTCTCGCCGTTGTTACTCTTCGTAGTCGACCCCCATGCATGTAAGTAGGGGAATTATTATTTTGAACCGTAACCAAGCTATGCTAATCATTAATTGGGTAACATTAAAGTATTCGGCAGGCTTTTTAATATTAAAAAAGTGTCAACTGTGACAATTATGAACACTAATTGTTTGTTTTTCATGACCAAGTTAGAAAAAAAGTAAAAATTTTGTGGTGAAAATGCATAACATTAGAAAATATTCTTTCTTCTTCAATGGTATTACAGATAATCAAAAACTAAAAAGTGTTTAGGAGACATTCTTCTATCATACAGGGTGATACACATTTTTCTACCATCATGGGCAAAGCCAACAGCTGCATTTAAAAAATGTATATAAACACCTAACAACTAAATAAACTGTAGGCATTTAACCAAATGTCAAAAACAAATGATTACAACACAGATTATGTAGGAAAAAGAAAGATAATTAAAAACAAAGAAAAGTCATCGAATTTAGTTATCATTTAGAGTGATCCACTTCAAAGGAACCTGAGTGTATATATTTTCCATAATTTGAACAAAAATAAACAAATCGCAAAATGATAAAAAGAATTGCTAGAAAAAAACGGATTGAGGGAGGAGGCAATTTAGACTTCTAGATTGAGAAGCATGCTCTTACACCATACAAGACGTTTGTCGTTTAGTTGCAATTATATAACTCAAGCGAAGGGATTAGATTATATTCAACCATTTATTGAGTCTTTATAACAATACTTAACTAATTTATTTTTGAATCTCGTTGATTACCTATTGTAATTTCAAATTATTACTATCTCTCAGCATCTTGCTGAGAGATACTTGTTTTTTGTTAAAATTTTCAGTAATTGTATATTTGATTTTTATTATTTCATTTAAGCATGCTACTGTCATTTTATATTTTTCTGCAGAACTTCTTTAAGCTACTGGAGTTTTGTTGTTTCTATGTTCACTAGAATTCGCCATAGTGGCAATCCTTATAGTGGGGCGGAGAACTGTCCTAATCATTCACCAACCCAATCATGACGAGGAACTTATTGGGACCCATACTATATAATTAAACACATACTTTTGCATATAATGTTAAAGACTACGACACTCTCCGTTGGTCGAGAAGAAATGTGCAGGGTAAAAAGTTCGTAAATAATGTAGTTAAAATAAATTCATTTAAGAGACATTTACAAATGAAGGAATATTAAGTCTCTCTTTTTTTAAACAAATAAAATTTTTTCTGTGCAAAATAAACTAATGGCGTCGTTGATATCTTGCAGAATCGGTGGCTTCTTTGTGACAGTAAACAAGTTTTTTTTTCGTCCAACTAAAATATTAAGAATCTTTCTTGTATTTTGTTTGTAAATATGTAAATATATCTCCCCAAACATAATTTCTTTAAATAACGTTTTTTATCGTAAAATTTGTTGCTCAAATGCTTCTTCGGTAGGGGATGTTAGTTAGTAGGGGCAGCATCAACAACAATTAGTTTCAGATAAACAAGTTTTAGGAGAGATGGAGTTACTAATTCCTACAATTTACATGTTTAGGCCGGTGAGAAAGCTACAATTGAGACGCAGCATTAGCAACAATTTCAGCCGAACATCTGGGCAAGAATCATTGGAAATTATTTAGTGGGGTCATTCGTATTATCACCGCATTTAAATGGAGTAATGTACTTGCAATTTCCTCAAGGGCACCTGCAGGAATTGTAGGAGGATGTCCCACTAGAAACATGAGGCAATATGTCACTTCCTCACGTAGGTTCTCCAAGTCAGTGGTGGAGGAATCTTTCATGACCACCTCGTTCACCTGATCTAAAATCCTTTAGATTTTTTCTTATGCGGTGATTAAATAAATCTAAATTACACCATTTTGAAATTTTATTTTAGATTCATTTTTCACTGTGCAAATTTCAAAAAGGTGCAACCTTGTAAAAAATCAATATTTGTTTTATGAAATTTGAAATATGCCGTTATATTTTCCACCTGATTCTGAAAAAAAATGTTTCGCAAATATTTTAAAATCGTTTAAAAAATAACCTTGGAAGCTCACAATTTTTCCAACTTTTTTTCACAAATTTCAATCGCAATTTTTTTTCTGCAAAATTTCTTCATTTAGTCTTGATAGTTATGCCTTAATGTATCGCTTGGGTCTCATGCTCTAATACTAAGATATGACAGCCTAAATTTCACCAGCCGCCACTGACTCAAAGGCACAAATATTGATATGAAAATGTTATTTACAAAAAAAACATTTCCGTCACAACTTTGAGACAATTATTTTCACGTGTCCTACACGACAGAAATTGCCTACATTCACCTGTACGTTCTGTATATAATAATTTCGCTCATAGTTTTTGATGCATCTCTACAAACATATTTTAATTATATTCTGTTATTTTTTACTCTATATATTTTTCCTCGACCAACGGAGACTGTCGTTATTTCTCAAAATGTATGCGAAATTAGGTACTAAAAATAATATTCTTAATAAGTCCAAGGCCATTCTTAAATAATCGTCTTTTTAGGAAAATCTCCTCTTTTACTAAAATTTAAAAAACATATTAAAATTACTTAGTCATTTTTGGCGTCTGAGTAAGAAGTTACTATTTGGTTCATTTCCAGTGAATGTAGTTGGTACGTTGATTTTGTCACAATTAGAAAATGCACGTGAGCATGTCACAACAAAAACATTGCCGATCATAATGCCGAAATCAGAACAGCAATATAAATTTTGGTATTAATCGGCTTTTAACACTGTTTTAATTTACAAGTGTTTTGGCAGAAAACTCCATGTTTTTCCTAAAGCTGCTTCTTATTTTATTTTTATTTTACTACCTACATCAAATAAAACTTAACTATATTTCATACAAATCTTCCTATAAATACTACATAAGGAGAAATTTTGCAAGAGAGGTCCAAAATAAAGTAAAAATAAACAACTTGAAAATAAATTAAGATTTAAAAAATCTTAGGTAGGTAATATATTTTTTCTTGAAATATTTCAAGAGAATTCCAATAATACTACACAATTTTTCAAGTAGTATAATTGAGAAATATAACTATGTTCTAAGATTTTCATGTGGGGCAATAAAATGTAATTATTTTTGAAGCATTATCGCAGTTGACAGAAACAATACTTGGTAACTAGTTAAAAAATAAAATAAAAATAAAATTGGTGAAACACGTCGACCTTGTTTCCAAGGGGGACATATTTTAATGTAATACTTGTATACCTATCATCATCCCTCTACCCTACACGGCCACCCCCTAAAAAAATTCAAATGGTAAAGGGGATCGGGTGAGACTTCTTTTGAAAGGCCTTTCAATTTTCTACATAACTGTGTATTTTTTTTAAACTTTCATCGATTCGTTTCTGAGAAATAATTGTTTCATTATTTTAGGTTCAGGAAATAGAAATAAAAGAAGCAATTTAAATTATTGTATGTATTGTTCAAAATAATCCCCACCGACTTCCATACAGTAGTATAATCTGTCTTGAAATTGTGTACGAACATTTCTGAACACATCTGGAGTCGATAAACGGCATTCTCGAACAATTCTTTCACGCAACTCATGCAGAGATGTGGGTTTTGTTGCAAATACCTCCGATTTCAAATATCCCCACAGAAAGAAATCCAAGGGAGTTAAATCGGGTGACCTAGCGGGCCACTCCACAGGATCTCTTTTTCCAATCCATCGCTCAGAAAACCGATTATTCAAAAATTGATGGACTGCTAGAGCAAAATGTGGGGGTGCCACATCCTGTTGAAAGAACAGTTCACCCTCTAAAGATTATCGTCTTCTTCGAGGATTTGGGTAATCTTTTGGTTGATGTTATTTTCTAACAGATCGAGGTACCTTTCGCCATTTAAATTGTCAGGAATAAAAAACGGCCCGAAAATGTGATCCCCTAAGATGCCAGCCCAAACATTTAACTTCTGAGGCCGTTGGGTATGAGTTTCCATGAACAAATGTGGATTGGTTTCACTCCAAGACCTACAATTGTGCCTGTTTATATACCTCGCAATTTAACTGAAATGTCGATTCATCAGAAAAACACGTATTGTACAGTAGATTGGCATTACCGTTTAATTGTTCACTAAAAATCTCACAGAATTCAAGCTGACGATCAGGATCATCTTCGTTTAATTCGTGTACCAATTTAAATTTATATGCATGAAATTTGTGGGCCTTTACAATTCGATGAACACTGCTTCGTGATACACCGGAAGCCTCAGCTACTTTGATGATCGATTGAGTATTATCCATCTGCAAATGACTCAGAACTGCTACATCGACTGCTTCATTCCTAATCGGTCGCTGAGATTCTTTTTGTTTCCTACAGAACCTGTTTCCATAAATTTTGTCAATAATTGTAAAACATACTGAGAACCAACCCTTCTATCTGGGTGATTTCTATTGAATATGCGCTCCGTAGCTCTAGCACAATTATCGTTTTTAAAATAAATGCTGACAATTTCTATTCTCTCCTGAAGAGTATAAACCATTTTGATAACTCACTCTGGTAAAATGTATCTCGATTTAAAATTGGTTGTGAACAAATTAATGTTTAAGGACTATCAAATACTTTTGATTCTTTTATTATTCTAAAACTAAACGGATAAGGAAAGTGTTTTTTGTCGAAAAAACTCGTGTTGATTTGAGAGCACTAAAAAATGTAGTTTCTTTATAAATTCCAGTACCCAGTGCCGTGTATTTTAGATTTTTTAAACGATTTCGATTGTGTGTAATCATCAAAAATAAATTATTTTCCTTAAGAACGAATCGATAAAAGTTAAAAAAAATACACAGTTATGTAGGGAATTCAAAGTCCTTTCAAAAGAAGTATCACTCGACCCCTCTTGCCATTTGAATTTTTTGAGGGGGTGGCCGTGTAGGGTAGCGGGATGATGATAGGTATACAAGTATTACATTAAAATATGTCCCCCTTGGAAACAAGGTTGACGTGTTTCACTAATTTTTCAAGAAATTTTTCTCCAAAGTTATTCTGGGTGCCTACTTTAGTTGGGACGCCCTGTATATAATTGATAATATACATCAAATAAAAGACGACTATGTGTAATGCTTTCGATTATGTAAATTTAAATGACTCGTAAAGTTCAAGTTCATCCAGATCCTTCCGGAGGCATATTCTATATGTTATCCGATATTTACACCGGATAACATATAGAATACGCCAAAATCGATTAAGATGATAATAGATACACTGATTAATTTTAATTAATCAGTGTATTTATTATCATCTTAATCGATTTCCTTAAATAAAAAACTATGTTAGAGACCATGATTTCGTTTCTAAAGATGCATCGCTTTCGGCGATTATCGTAATAATGCAATAACAATGCCTTATGACTAAAAAAGTTTTAAATAAAACTTCTAAAGAACAGTGGGCACCTCACAAACTGTTTTTATTTAAAATTTCTTACTCTAAAGCAAATATGCCGTTTGTCGTAGCTTTTTTGCCACAGCCTGCATCAACAAGGTAAAAGTTGAAGTTGAAATCAGTAGATTTTTTTATATTAATTTTATTTTTAGTAAACAATTTATGAACCAGGAGTAATCGAGAAAATAAATATATGCACGGGAAAGAAATACACGTTATTGATACATTAATGAGGCAGCTTATACTAAATTATTTATCACCCTGATTTTCATTTATATTAAGTGCAGTTCAGAATCTTTATTTCTGTAAGTATCAGAACAACGACAAACATCGAAGTAATACAAATTCATTGAAAGATATGAGTAAGTTTCAAGTGAACATGCTGATTTCCTACCACGAACAAAGAAATTTGTCTTAAAATTCAAATGCTGTATTACTTTCGAAATAATTCGATTATAACATTCCATTATTCTCAATCCAAACATTTTCTGTTAGCTTCTACGATTCTATTGATAATAATTTGTGCCCACTAATTTGAGTGCTAGCAGGCTCGATGTACTTGTCGTAGTAATGCATGGATTTTTTTTCGATTGCTAAATAATACCATAAAGAATTTACTAAAGAACGATCTGCTCTCAACTTTTTCTTAGGATCATATAAAATAGCCAAGAAAGTCATCACTGCTTGTATAGTTCTTTCAATAAGCAAACACATGCATCACGACAATCAAACGTAGATCTGGCTTCAACATCCTATTCAATGCTTGAAATGCAGATTTTTTGCAGAGATGACAACGTATCACATCCAGTAAGAGCATGTCCAGCTAGAAGAACAGCGTGGGTACTATCCTAATTTATTTACGAAGGTAGTTATTGACAGGTACCGATGATGGTTAATGAGAGGCATTATTCTGCCAGTAAAAAATCACAACTCAGCTTTTGATGCGAAGTTTTCGAAGTGTTCAATTAACAGAACCAATACATCTATATCAGGTGACTCAACAACTGCAGGGTACTGATTCGAAATGTGTTCTGGGATTCTTTTACATTGAAAATAAGACGGGTGTCTGCATCTAAATGATTGCTCTCAAATTCAGGATGTACACAATGAGACTCGGCAATGATAAACACGAGCGCTCAGTGATAACACATTGTTGTTTAAACATTTATATAACGTTAATTAATGTTGTATAAAAGTATAGACAACCACATGTTCTCACTGGGCCCTTTCACGTGGTTCAAGATCGACAGCGGGAACTACATTTTTATCTCTTTGATTATTTTTATGTAACTGCATGAAAATTTCGTCAACTCGGATTTACTTTCGTCGTTGGATATTACTGTTTTCCAGTCAGGCAAGTACCGACAACCTTTTACATCAAATTTATTTCTTCGACTTCTGCATGAAATTTGCTCTAGAGTTAGTAATTTTTATTCTGGGTAGCGCAGCCGCTCACTTGGTAGACTCAACCTTGAAATTGTTAAAGTTCAGCAAGTCTTGTGCGTGTATAAAACGTCATCAATCACTCATTAATTGGTCATATACCCTTTCATGTTCACCCCTTCTTAGTTTGATCAGTATATTCAACAGATTTGTTACGAATTAATTTCCCTGGTCGTATTTGAGATATTGTAATTTTAAAATGTTTCAATTCCCATCCTCAATTCTGTAATAATGCCTCAAATATAATCACATTCTAGTGCCTTATGGTCAAATATATTGCGTCCACAATAAATCTGCGGTTATTGTTTCTTCAGTGCAACTATAATGTTTAACAATGTTTTCGGTTCCTTTAAATATGTATTTAAATTTTAAATTTATTTTGTAGTAATTTCTTATCAACTTTTTATTAGTTTTCACAAAACTGTTTTACGCTAATATTTTTAAGATTTAAATGCAATAATATTTGCAACGTCCTCTCTGGGGTTGTCACTCTAGACTCCCTGAGAATGTGTCCTTTATACTCATCTGCCTTTTGGCAAAATCTCAATCTGCCACTGATGCGGAAATGTAAATACTTGAAGCAAGTAAATTAATGTTCGTTTGTCCAGAAGGTGGTAAACAAGTGAGTCCTGATTGATCCTGGAATGAAACAATAATGAATTAGCATGAAGGATCAATGTTGTTCTGATTTGATGGTGTGAAGAGAGAGAGAGAGAGAGAAAGAGAGAAAGAGAACGAAATGGAAACTGAGAAAATGGAAAATAAATCAGATGCAGTAGAAACACAATAAACTTTTGTAAATGTTGTAAAGGGACTCTCAAGAATAAAGCATCATAACCATAAAACACCACAAAAATTAGACTCTCAAAATTATAAGATGAAGAGCTTAACATATTTTGCATTTAAAAATAAATTTAATAGGCAAAATATTGTTATCATGTTTTGTTTTTTTTACACGCAAAATACCAGTAAAATAATCTTTTTTCTAAATTTATTAAAAAAATTAATTTTAGTTAAAACATACCGTTTTGTAAATAAAATATTCTTTTATTTAAAACCCTAGTATTATATATATTTCCTTGACATATTCACTGCTGAGTCTAATTTTAAAAGATGTACTCGGGACCAACGTAATTATTATTGTTTGTAAACCATTTTCGATGTAACAATGTTTTCACTTCATTACTTATAAGACGATTAATTTGTAAAATAAAATGACGTCATCACCACAGTAACGTGGTTGGTGTGTGTTAATACGTAAGTATAGGGGACCAACAACGTCACATATGCGTGTCGTTATTGATAATGTTTTGAGGCCACATTATTTTACACTATGTGATATTAAAATGTAACACTCAACACGGTCGATTACTGGTTCCACCAATTCCAATTTCCAATTTAAAATTCTTTATTGCATATTCATTTACATGTCTATTTAAGGCTAATTATTTCATTCATTTCACATACATAAATACATAAAACAAACAAATAATATGACATAAGGGAAAAGTTTTAACACAAAGTAATTTTCCAGTCAGGACAACATGCCATTCAGGTACAACTGGGCCTTCCTGGTTACCGATGTTGTGGCATCTTGTGTCATCTTTCGCCTTTTGTTGTTTTGTATTACGGCATTTTCCTACATGAAAACAAACAATAAAAAATAATAAAAAATAAAAAACATTTAATAATTGAAAAAGAAAAATCAGTTTATAAAGGACATATGGGAGTTTATGTTTGCACAGGAAAAATTTCAAAAAACCTGCTCAAAATATTGATTTTATTTATTTAAAAAAACAAAAATTGAGCTTACGTCCGCGGTGGGGTTTGAAGTAGAGGAGGCGTGTCTACGCATTGTAAAGAGTTGTGAATAGGATAGACGGTATTTTTATGGGTGTCGGATGTGAATAGGGTTTTAAGCCGTGTCTATCGTTGTGCGTGTTTGGTTATGGTCAGTTTGCGTCGAAGTATAAGGGTAGATTCTCATGTAGCAGTTTGTGTGCGTGTGTGTACGTAGTCGTGGTGTCCTCGTATGTCTGTAATGTGTTTGGTCAAGTTTGAAGCAAATATGTTTGTCGTCAGGAAGTTTTGTGATGTCTGTATTATGTAATCACGTATGACTGGTATGTTTGTGTTAATATGTAAATCGTCTATCCGTATCGGTTCGCGTTTGTTATAAGTCTGAGTAGATTATTCTGCGTCAGTTGGAGACGTCTATACTGGGTGTCTGATTGGGTGTCTGATATGCGACTCCAAGCTACGCAGCCGTATGTCATTGTAGGTCGTAGTATTGTTTTATAAAGGAATAGTTTGTTGTCCGTGTTTAATTGTGAGCGTCTGTTGAGTAATGGGTAAAGTTTATGTAGGTTCATGTATGTGTTGTTTATTGTCTTAGTTATGTGCGGTTTGAATGAAAAGCGTTCGTCGAGTGTGAGTCCTATGTATTTTACTGTCTTGTTTTCTATTATAGCCTGTCCGTTTATTTTAAGTGGATTGAACGTTTTGATGTTGGTGAATTTTTTTAGTTAAAAGTATTGTCTCTGTCTTATTTTCGTTTATAGTAATTTTCCATTCGTCATAGCATTTTGTGAGTTTGTCTAAGTGGTACCGTATGTTAGTCGTCGTCGGCTATGCGTAGAAAGATTGTGCGTAAATAGTCGTATCGTCGGCGTACATAATGGTTTGCGTCAACAGATGAGTATCGGAGAGGTACAGGTTAAACAGCATGGTTGACAGCACCGTACCTTGCGGTACCCCGGCCGTTATATTAAAAAGAGTTTGATGTTGTATTATTTATTTTATTTATTTTGGTACTGTGTTTTTTGTTGAATCCATTGATGATGTCATACACCACTCTGCAAAGCGACAGTGTGGACTTATGCCCTCCTCTGAAATCAAACTGGATATCCGATAAGTTCTTTTTATTTATGAATTTGTTGAAAATTTTCAGCATTATCTTCTCGGCAATTTTGTCGACTGAATTTAACAGGAATATGGGTCGGTAACTTTTCGGAGCTGTTGGGCTTTTACCTGGTTTCAGGAAAGGCACAATAATTGCAATTTTTCACGCTGTTGGGAAATATTCCAATCGAATCGACGAGTTTATAATGTGCGTAATTTGTACTAGTAGTACCAAAAAAAGTGGTACTTTTTTGTAGAGTAAGTTAGGTATATTTTCTGATCCAGGAGCTTTAAGGTTGGGAAGAGTTTTGAGGATATTTTTTTTATTTCTGTAGGAGAGGTAATGATTTTAGCAAGTTTTCTGGGTGGAATGGAGGAATAGGGGGGGAATATCTTGTACTTGTCTCCCTATGTCAATTTGTTGTTGTGTGTTATTGTCTTTAGTGGTACAAATTTGGTGTAAATGTTCTGCTAAAACATTAGCTTTGTCTTTGTCTCTCAGGGCCGTCTGTCCGTTAGTAATTAAGGCTGGTATTTCGTTTTTGTTCCATTTTAGCAGTTAAGTCAATGTCCAAAGTGAGTTATATCTGGTTGTTAGTTTATTTATTTATTGTGCCCATTGTGTGATTCTGTGTTCGTTGAGTTTGTTTTTATTGGTGGTTTGTAAGTCTGTCAGTCTTAGTTTGTCTATAAGTCGCTTGTTTTTCTGCCAGCGTCGTCTGATGTTATTTTTAAATTTAATTAATTTAGTAATGTTTGTTATGCCATACCGTGTGTTTGGCGTTGAGGTCCCCTATCACTGGTTCCACCAATGGATCTTCAGTTCATACGACAAGAGGTTCAGATAGTATGTATCTACCTAATTCAAAGTATGCCTCGCGCTGTTGGAACGTGCTTTTAGGTGATTTAAGGCACTTGACTAGATGAATTTCCATTCTAGCTGCATTAGTTGTATAACTTTTACTGGAGTATTTACATTTTGTGAATATTCTTGGATAATTTTTTCTTGATGAATAATTCCAAAATAATTAAAACGGTTATCGTAAAAACATGGGACGTATTTTTTCTTCGGATAAATACGAGATACGTGCCGCAAATTGCGCGGCATAATTTACAAATTTTAATTCTCATATTTCTCCGACAAATGCAATTTTAATTCCGAAAAAATCCCATTATCAAAGTTTCATTCTTTCTCTTTTTTCTGAATACTAATGTCACTAAAAACAATATTTATTAATTCAATATGGATTTTTTTCTGTTCAAAATGAAACAAAAAACTTTATAAAACAGATGTAGACATATTTTTTTTCAGGTAGGGAAGTAAATGTATTCACCACGAAAAGAAATGTTTTAGACACCATATTTACATTTTGGATCTCCTAAAGTCTTACGATTATTTTTAACACGCTTTTATTAGCTTCACTTGTATGTTTGCTTGTTTGTTTGTATGTTTGTTTGTAACCGACTCTTTGGACTCGATTTTAACCCACTTTAAACGGACAGATTTAATTGAAACTTTGTACACTTATTAAGAACCGGTAACAATACAATAATTTGATAAGTTTATATCATTATCCTGTTCAGGATCGCCAATCCTTTCCTCACGTATCCCTGCGTGAAAGCAAAGGCTTAATATGTCAGTAGATTCCATAATTGTTAATTAGCCCGGTGGTCGAGTGGGTTAAGGCACTCGACGCGAAACGACAGACTCATCCGGCGTGAGTTCGAACCTCACGGCTGAAATAAAAATTTTTTTTTTTTTTTTCAGAAATATCTGTTGGATCGTAATATGTTATAATATCAGCATCAATAAGCAATATAAATATAGTTTAAAACAACTAAAAAACACGCTTTCATAGCACATCAAACTAAAAAGTTAAAAATAAATATAGTTTAAAAAAACTAAAAAACACGCTTTTAAAGCACATCAAACTAAAAAGTGAAAAATAATTATTAATATAAACTGAAAATAATAATGAACGAAAAATACTAGTATTATTGTGAAAAAAGCGTGGGGTGCTCGATATACGAAAAATATTGCACAAAGCACCCCACGCTTTTTTCACAATAATACTAGTATTTTTCGTTCATTATTATTTTCAGTTTATATTAATAATTATTTTTCACTTTTTAGTTTGATGTGCTTTAAAAGCGTGTTTTTTAGTTTTTTTAAACTATATTTATTAACACGCTTTTATTATTAGCTTCACTTGTATGTTTGCTTGTTTGTTTATATGTTTGTTTGTAACCGACTCTTTGGACTCGATTTTAACCCACTTTAAACGGACAGATTTAATTGAAACTTTGTACACTTATTAAGAACCGGTAACAATACAATAATTTGATAAGTTTATATCATTATCCTGTTCAGGATCGCCAATCCTTTCCTCACGTATCCCTGCGTGAAAGCAAAGGCTTAATATGTCAGTAGATTCCATAATTGTTAATTAGCCCGGTGGTCGAGTGGGTTAAGGCACGCGACGCGAAACGACAGACTCATCCGGCGTGAGTTCGAACCTCACGGCTGAAATAAAAATTTTTTTTTTTTTTTTTCAGAAATATCTGTTGGATCGTAATATGTTATAATATCAGCATCAATAAGCAATATAAATATAGTTTAAAACAACTAAAAAACACGCTTTCATAGCACATCAAACTAAAAAGTTAAAAATAAATATAGTTTAAAAAAACTAAAAAACACGCTTTTAAAGCACATCAAACTAAAAAGTGAAAAATAATTATTAATATAAACTGAAAATAATAATGAACGAAAAATACTAGTATTATTGTGAAAAAAGCGTGGGGTGCTCGATATACGAAAAATATTGCACAAAGCACCCCACGCTTTTTTCACAATAATACTAGTATTTTTCGTTCATTATTATTTTCAGTTTATATTAATAATTATTTTTCACTTTTTAGTTTGATGTGCTTTAAAAGCGTGTTTTTTAGTTTTTTTAAACTATATTTATTATAGTGATGTCTGTGTGTATGTGTGTATGTATGTAAGTATGTGTAATCAAAATTTTGTGGATGCCAAGAATGGAACAATGTACGATGCTTCAGTTTTCTTTATTACATTAGTTGTCTTTAATTTAGATTTAACTAATTTCTCATCTACATTGGTCCAGCATATTTTTATGGTGTTATTAGAAAAAAATTGCTCATGATCTCGTATAGAGGTAGTAAAATTCTGAACAAAAAAGGAAGTCATTTAAGAATACAAAATATAATAAATAAATTGATATAAATATTTGATTATAATATTACTACACTCCATTCCTTAATAAAATTAATGAACAGGGAGAGCCGAATTTTCTTCTGAATGTTTGTCAATTTCAATAAGCTGGTGATTTTAATGACATAAAAAGAAGATTGGATACCGAATCTATATCAGCTAATAGCAAATCTCTAACAATTTTATTGTTAAATATTTAATCTCAGTATAAAGTATTTGATAGAAACAATAAACGCGTAATTGAGGACGCATTAAGTATATAACATGGTGCCATTTTGAGACAGCTTTTTCTGTCATTAAAGAATGGAGTTTTGGACCTCTCTATTTATCACTTATCAGTAAATTAAAATTTTTTATCGACAGAGTGTTCACAAAAATCAAAAGTCGTAGTGCCCATATGAAATCACATCGCCCCCCTGATGCAGAGCCTGTAAAACGAAAGGAAAAAGACCCCCCTTCGTGTACTAC
The DNA here is from genome assembly GCA_029963845.1 of Rhamnusium bicolor. NCBI lineage: Eukaryota > Metazoa > Arthropoda > Insecta > Coleoptera > Cerambycidae > Rhamnusium > Rhamnusium bicolor. The sequence continues at coordinate 1,583,237 of JANEYF010005380.1, read as the reverse complement.
CTACGAACTTTCCGTGCCAAGCCCATTTAGTACTTAGTCCTAGATCAAGATATATAAATTTTACATTAAACGAATCAAAAACAGGTAAAGGGCAATCAAAAAAATAATAATTATAATAAATAATAATAATTATAAAAGAGTCAGATCAAAACATCGCATAATTTTTTGAAAAAAAAGACATGTTTGTTATCCAAAAGTTAGAGAGTGTAGGTAAAAAAAATTATAGGTAGAGTAGTAGTGTATAAATTAAAAACCACATATTACAGAGATTTATATTTAATATTAAATAGGGGTTGTGTTACGTTACGTATCCGTAACGTTAGTGCCTTTTCGAATGTCGAGTGAGACACTATTTTAACAAGCCACGTTACTATCAGCAACGTGTGCTCAATATTACCATTAGCGATCTGGTATAAAAGAATTAGTGCTCAGAAATTATCTGAAAGTACACCAAAAATTTCATATAAAATTTTATCGTTATTTCAGTATTATATAATATCCACAGTTCATTCATTTTTTGTAAATAGAAAGCACTATAATTGTTTTAGTTTTTGGATTGTAGTGATCAGTAATACAAACGTCAAAAATAATAATAATAATCTACACTTTACATGATAATTAGACGCAGAGACGCGAACTCAAAAAGAAATCTTTAATTACTATGTGAGCGATTTTGTGATTCACTCAGGGGCGGCTAGTGGATTTAGGTTATGCCATATCTCAGTATTGGAGCATGGAAGCCAAGCAATATTTTAAGGCACGACTATCAGTACTAAATGAGGAAATTTTGCAAAGAAAATTTTTTAAAAAAATTACAAAAATGTGCTGCCACCCCAGATTACTTCTAGACCATTCGTAAAATATTTGCAAACTATTTTTTTTTCGTAATCAGAAGGAAAATTTATCACCCCGTTTTTTTTCGTTTTCGAAAATTTTGAATTTTTGTAAAGTTATGACATTTTGAAATTTACTCAATGAAGAACTTAAATTTCAAAATGTCATAATTTTCTAAAACCAAAAAAAAACGGGGTCATAAATTTTTCTTCTGATTACGAAAAAAAATAGTTTGCAAATATTTTACAATTGGTCTAGAAATAATCTGGTGTGGCAGCGCATTTTTTGTATCTTTTTTCTCAATTTTTTTCAATTTTTCTTTCTGCAAAACTGCTTAATTCAATATTTACAGTCGTGCCTTAAAATATTGATTGGGTTCCATGCTCCAGTACTGAGATATGGTGTAACCTAAATCCACCACCAGCCACTGGATTCACCACAATCACAAACACTACAAACATGAAGAAAATTGGAAGAAAGTAAAATAAGAATATATATTGTTATCTTATTTATTAAAATATATACTATATTCATAAGAAAATTTTACCAGAATAAATGTTCTTATTCTTTTTTGGCTATCTCAAGGTTAATATTCTTGATTTTATCTGTAGATCTTGGTATGTGCACTAGAAATATTTTTGGTTTCATTCTTTTATGTTTTTATTGCATCAGAGACATCACCATATTAGGAACATCCATATTTTTTGTAAATGTTTTGATCAAGAAATCAATTTCTAGATTTTCAAAGGTAAAAAGTAAGCGTGTAACTATATTTTAGTCATAAATAAAAAAATTTTCAAAACAAATGTAGGTAGGTATTTAAAAATACGCTGTCAGTTGTACATGATAAATCTCTTTACCAAATCAGCAATATTACATCCTCAGCGGTGATTTCAACACTCAACAAACGAGATTATCATTTTTAAGGACCAGTAGTACGAACGTGGTTCAGCCGAAGTTGGTTTTAAATCTAATGTTAAAATTGTTTCAACAATATTCTTGAATTTTAAATCAAGTTCAACTAAACTTTGGTTGAACCATGGTTGATACAATTAGCCCTAAAGTATTATTTCTCAGCTGCTGGGCAGGTTGAACTCATTATCATTAGTCCTTGTGGTCGACTGAAATCTGCAGTTTAAATTATTTGATCTTTTTAAATTTGCAATGAACAAATTAAATTTTCATCTAAATCCGTAGGCTATGAGAAAGTGAGTATAGGTATAAAGGTGAACAAAAAACACTAATAATAAATAATAATAATTAAGGACCGCATCTCAGTTAGTCATTTCGCAAATATCAGTGGCAGAATCAGCTCGTGTGCGAACAGATCAAAATGTTCAAGTGCAAAAATGATATACACAAAATAGACAATATCTTACTCTATTCTTTTGATTGGTGATTTTTGTAATGCCCAAAATTATATAAACGCTGAACATTTAGCAAAAAACACTGTTGCCCTATAAGAATTCATTTTTCGACATCAAAATAAAAGTATATTTTGCCGTCAGTATCAAGAAGGCCGTATCATTGTCGGCCATGCTTCCGAGCAAATGACAATAATCTAGTTGGTAATGGGCCAGAACGAAAAATAGAAATTATAAGGCTTATAAGGTTTAATAATTGAAACATGTAAAATTTTAATTATTTATTAAGCAGAACTATTCAAACGATACATTTAAATCAGATGTACTGTCATCCACCTGAAGATTTTCCCAAAATGCCCTTCTGTTTTCTGGCATTAGTAGAAAAATTTTTTGTATTATATTATCTTTTTTTTTGTAATAATATTCCACGACAATTTTTCCTGTGTGTTGGTTTTTCCTTAATACCTGATTTCATTGCCTTGACTAACAAAAAGTTTAATTCACGAGGACGCGTCAAAATCATCGAAATATTCTAATATATTTTTTCCTCTAGTAGCACAAACCATTACAATATTGCTTATATACAGCCAAGGCTCCGTTTTCTTAAGCTTAGCTTGGGAAGAATAATCCATCAATCTGTGAAATCAGACAACTGCATGCTCTTTATTTCCACCTTTCCCGAATTAGCATCTACAGCCTGTTCTATAACTTCAACATTTCTATCAAGCAAATCGTGATCCACATTTTTTTGATGAAACTAAATTTACATGATCTCCTTGAGCCTGAGTATCAAGTATTACAATAACTACATCTCGAATAATGTGTACTTTATTTGTTTTAGTAGAGACTTCTGCATTGTGAATTAGATCGGGAATATAGATAAATTCATTTATAGTTTCAATATCTACCAATTTTTCACCCATATGCAGCTGTTCTATTGCCACATTATTTCCCTCTACAAAAATCGAAAAAAATTACTTAAAAAACCAGATATAGAAAAATGTGTTTGTCTGTTGTAAAATATTTTAAACCTACAAACATATCAGTTATCCTACTTCTTAATTTAGCGCCATAACTAGTCCTACAAATCGCTTTTAGTTACTTTTAGGTTAAACTAGCAAATTTCCTCTAATGTTATTATAAAATACAATAGTGTATGTGTGTGTGTATGATGTAAAAAAATTATGTACCTACCACCTGAACTGTTTGGCAAAATATTCAATATAGTGTGTTCACTGGAACTATTTAAATCAATTTCATCCAAACTCTTCTAGCAGTGTCTGATAAACATGAAGAATTAAAACTGCTGCTTTTTTCTAATTCAGATTTAGTTGGTGAGAAATAAGTAGGAAAGTTTTCATCACTTTTTTTAAGCATTTGTTCCGACATAACATTATTATTAAGTGCCATGTTCACAAGAAGTCGCTCTTGGCTTGCCTGAAGTAGCGGTTGGTATTGTGATATTATTTATTTGTTATTTTATATTTACGAGCTAATATAAACTTATTTTTATTTAAGGGTTACCAAATTTCATAAACTAAGTAATAAGTAGCACGTTTATTAATTCGAAACACAACGCTTTCTAAACGATACTTTAGAAACTACTAAATTTATCTCTTTAATGTGAAATTCGTCTTGGTGCATAACAATACCAAATAGCATTCCGATTGTAGAAAAATGGCGGCAAATGTTCTTATTGGTACTGATTGCCGCCTTCTTGCTTCGTATTTGCATTCTGCGCCTTTTTACTTCATGAAGTGATGACGTCGCAAGTTTATGGCCTTTGAAATTTACGCTTTTTATTACTTACATTTTATTTTACTGCTTTTATACTTAATACATAGACGCACATATTTACTACCAATCAAAAAATAACATAAAGTAATAATCCCAAAAATTTCAGGTTACGGCCTTTTTGCTACTGACGGCAATATTATTGATAATTGTTCTAAATAGATTCCAGCGCCTGCCATTAAAGATCTATTTGTAGTTTGAAAACGACAATTACACGTCTACAGACTGGGACGTTTTTAAAATACCTACTGAGTTTTAAAACGGTCGATTTTCATGTACAGAAGATATTTTTTTTACTGCATTTGCAATAAAGTTCTGTGCCATTAAGCTTTAGTCCCGGGTTATTTTATATCCACCGGTTCACGGTATTTAGAGAAGGAACCTGTCGAGACATTTTTTCGCAATAACAGAATAAAATATCTATGACTTTATCTATCGAAATGCAATTGCAAATTGCTGATCGTCAAGGCCACAAACTTACACGTGTCATCAATTGCGATGTATGTAGTTGATAGGGGTTCTATCCTATACGTATATTTGCTTGTTTATTTATTTGCACTGCGACATATTCTAGGCGTTTTCAATTTATAACAGACCTTTTCCGATCGTACATAACCTACATTTAATTTAGTACTTTGTCTTAGGGCATTCGTATGGGTTAAATTAAGGAAAATTTATTTTAGACTTTGTCAGTAATTAAGTACTAATCTTCTACATTTAAAAGATGACAATACAGCTTGCATTTGCAACATCTAAAATATTGTTTCTTCACTGCTTCAACTAATTACGGGAGTACATATATATATGTTGTATTTTGCAAAGAATTTGTAACATATGTATAATAAAATAACATGAGAAAATTTTTCTAAAGAAATAGTGTACCATTGCATTTCACAATATTTATTCTCATTTTATTATTTATACGAAAGTTGTATGTAAGCTCGTAACTGGAATGACTGTCTGAGATGCTGTCTTTAATAATAGTAATATAATAATAATAAATGGTGCAAAAAATACTATATATACCACAATAGATAAAAGCAAAAATATCAACCTTCGCAGGTCAAGCGAGTGAAATATTTGATTTGAACAGTATAAAACAATCTATAGTAAGAATTTTTGGTGTAGTTTTAAAAAGTATTATTTTCGTTATCTAAACTATATGAGCAATAGATCTGAACTCAAAGTGTTAATAATCAAATATCAAAACGGCCATAAATAATTAATTATTGTAATGAACTATACGTATTATAATAACTGCAATAAAACCATTAGCGTGTCTAGGTGTTACTTGAATAAAGTATATAGTGGATTTGCTCAAAAAGTGAGTGTTCTTAACTCTTCCTTTTACATTATATTATTAACAATTATTATAGGTTAGGAATTAGAAAAATTTATAAATAAGAATTTTTTTAATAATAAATTGCTACTAATACTATATTATAAATTAACCTGTACTGTTAGGGAATGGTTACATTTGGCTCTTAGTATATTATTATAAAAAAAACTAGTTGAATTTGTATGATATGAATGTACGTACATATAAAAAATGTGCCACAAAGTAGACCGAGACAAGCCGGTGGTTTTGTTGATTTTTTAACTCAAGTACCGAATGTGCTCAAAGCACGGGTACTATTAACTCTGTGTTGTGATCTTTTTAAAAGTCTATTACTATGAATCTATCTATATTAATACTTAATAATATAATAAATTAAATATTTGTACATGTTATTGTATGTATGATATTAGATTTAAATTTTAGAGGTCTGTGCATCGCCAGGAAAGGTCCAAGTTTTTCCATTAAAAAATGACAATCCACTTTATTTTATTTATGTATTTATGTATTGGTGTTTTTATTATATGTCTAAGAGACGTTAAACTTAGGTTAAGTGCTTATTCACTGTTAAATGTTTTTAAAACGCTGTATGTTTTCTTGAGCTCATGAAGATGTTAGACGTAGGTTAAGTGTACTAGGACCTTCTCGGCCTGCCACAGACCACCAGACTGGGCCAGAATTTTGGTAGTCTAGGTATCAGGTGCTCAGATCTATCAATTAATTGTTGTTATATTCAATGTACCTCTTAAGAACTGACGGCCATTTTAAATTATATCATTCATCTGATAGGTACCTTAAAACGTTTTTTTTTTAATAGAACTTGTTAAACTTACCTTTACCTAAACGCTTTTTTAATTTTAATGTTTTTGTTGTTGAAAAATAAAGTTATTTTTGTCCAAAAATCTTCTACCATTATTTGCATACAAGAAATGTTTGTTTTGAAGAAAATTATAGGTAAGTAAACATTTATGAACGTTATATTTTTTTTGTCAGATTTTGAAGACCAAAAAAACGTACTAAAAGTATCAATTATGCAAACAAACTTTTTGAATTTTAAAATAACCTCGATGCTTTTGCAGTTTATTCAATAGTCTTACAGTATGGTAATTTCTCAGGTTTTATTCTCTCTGCTTACTTCTTATTTACTAATTTTTTTCATAAAAATGTTCAAAGTTTTCCTGTCTTGGCGAGCAAGAATATAAGTTTTATTACTTTCACGACCAAATTAAAATTTAATCAGAAAGCATTAATTTTGCTCTATATACAGTGTTATGAAAGAAATAAATAATTAATAATTCCAAATTCCCTCATACTTGTTTCGAAATCATCGAACAGATAAATCGATTTAAATTAATTGCACGTTTCTGTAAAATGACATTTTTTTCATAGCTGGATTCTACCCCAACACGCTAACCTGCTTAATTATATTAAAAGACAACACTTTATAATTAGCTTCTTATAGGCTGCATGCGATTTTCTCGCTTTGTTTTGAGCTAAAAGAAATCTAACACGGAGGTTATAATTTTTTTCCATAGAATCCAAATGTGGAAATAGAAAAACAACTGAAAATCAACTAAAGCAAATTATTCGTAAGTATAAGTGGCCAATTAATTCATTATATATTACAATAATTTCGTATTTTCGGTTTATACGGAAAGCACGTCACACTTATTTGTTTCCCACGAATTTAAACATGTTTTGTCAAATTTCGAATGACATTTTTCCAAAAGCTGCAATATATACAGGGTGATACATTAAGAATCGGAAATCTCGAAACTGGTCTCTATTATCTCCAGTTTCGAGATATTCTATTCTCAATGATTCATCCTTTATAATAAGTATACCTGTCTTAAAGCAATAAGACATTTATTTTTTTTTAATTATCGGTCTTCAGCAGTATTTATTTTATATGATCTTCAATTGTTTTTGTGTTTATACGTCTAACTTTTGTTTGAGAACAAATGTATAATACTAATTTTAGAACTGGTTCCGTAGTTTTAAAATAAACGAAAGTTATCTAGTAAGTCAATTAAAATAATCAGTTCCATAAAGTAGCTTAAACACTTGAAAGAAGACGTCTCAAAAAATTTTCAAAATAGTGTATAGGGTGTACTATAATATATCTTTATTTTCAGCTCAAACTGTTTATATACAATTGCACATAACTTAACGTAATTAATTATTTTAAACAAAAAGTGGAACTGTTACATGTCTTAAAATCAATTTTTTACATATTCACAATGAAGTCTTTTGAACGCTGTGAAGTTATTACAAATTTTTAGATGTGTTGGCATATCATTAAATATTTTTAAACCCTTAGAGGAAACAGGGTTTATTAGTTTTGGTCCTATTAAAGGTTTCAATGAAAAAATCTGTAGCATTCCCAATTGAATAATTGTGAACATCATGATTATACTTTAATCTATCGTTCATTTTATAGATACAAATTAAAGTTTTAAATATGACTCTTTGATGTACATTCATAAATTTAAAAACTTCTAACATTAATTTTATAGGTATATATTTATTATAAGTTAGTATAATTTTCATTGCTCGGTTTTGTATTTTTTGTATTTGTTGTATTTGATTTTGACTTATATTGAATAAAACTGTTGAACAAAATTCTGTATACATACTAAGAGATGATCCTATTTTATATAAAAAGTGATATTTCGTTGACATTTTATTGATAATGAAATTTGCGATATATTTTATATATATATATATATATATATATATATATATATATATATATATATATATATATATATATATATATATATATATATATATATATATCGTGGTATTATCAGCAAACATACGTATACCACACTTTTTTTACATATTTTACAATATCATTTACATATAATAGAAACAAAATAGGTTCCAAGACCGTACTCTGTGGTACACCATTTACATTTTCTAGTTGACTGGATAAATAATTTGTATATTTTATTTTTTGATAACGTCTAGATAAATAAGATTTAAACGACTCCAGTGCTGTATTACGAATACCAATTTTCTCAAGTTTTGTTACCAGTAATTCTCTAATAACAGTTTCAAAAACTCTTCAAAAATCCAAGAAAACTGCGAATACCTATAAGATTATTGTCATCAATTGTCTTAACCTATTTGTCTTTTATATTTAGTAGGTATTACCGATTCACAAGAATGTTTACGAAATCCTGACTGATTTGAGACCATCACATTATTTTTGTTGTACTTTTACTAAAATTTCCAAGATCTTTTCATATACTGGCATGGTATTTATTGGCCTAAATTCTTCACAGCGATGAGTATTACATACTTAGGGCACAGGTACCACATATGATATTTTCCAGTCAATGGAGAAAATTCCACTTTGTAATGATGAATTTACAATATCCAAAAAAAAATTTTCGGTAACCATAAACGCATCCTTAATTATATATGTAGACATGGCATATAGTATGTAATACTATACACTTATCTTAATTAATATTTTCGCAAAAAGGTGGACTATGTATGCCTGACAATGTTTATTTAATTCCTAGAGAAATAAATAAGGGTGCAGTTAGTTCCTTCTAAACCGGAAGTACAAAATACTGTAATGTATATTCAGTTACTCTCAATTGGCCCCATTCTACTTTATAAATTCATTTTCAAACGTATCTGCTTTAGTTGATATTCAATTGTTTTTCAGATTACCTGAGAAAAAACCTACAACTTCTATGTTCTTTCCATGATTCAAAAATAAAGCCCAGAAAATGTGTCAACCATCTAAACACTGTTCCAAAATAGTTTTAATCATTCTACATTTGCCTTTATTTTCGAAAACAATGACACCAGATATTTCTCAACCAATTGTAGTCTAATGAATAATAGTAAGCAAGTGAGATTATATATTTATGAAGAATTTGTGAAACCGAACTAGCACCAAAATTTCAACAAGAACTTACAGAAGAAAATTTTCCAACACGGAAACGACATATAACTTTCTGTAGTACGTTATGTAGTCATATGCCATAAATGTTCCTAAATGTGTGATTCTCTCATGACAGAACACTACCCGTTGGTAAGTGCTTATTTAAATAAAGAATATGATGGATTAGTTAACAAGGATACACAAACAGTCTCCCAAAAGTCCTGATGTAAATCCATTTAATTCTAAATAACGAGAATTAATTACGTACTCTTTCTTTAAATAAATGTGCTTAAGTTTCCTCTAAACATATTTCAAAATTAAGTAAAAACAACAAAATGCTTTGAACTTGTATATTTCAGTTCATTCCATGATTACAGATACTCAGTTCATGCTAGTTAATCCAAATTTAACACTAATTTATCTCATTTATTTTCACTTTATTTCTGTACTAATACGTTTAAAAAAACATAGGTTTATAGCAAATCTTGGGTGTTGATGCTCATTTTTTTTTGTAATAAATTCTAGCCCTAAGGAACATCCTACAAAAGTTGTGTAGTTATCATCTTTTTATATCTCATATATTAATGAAAACCATGTACTCGTATAATACCACTCTGAAATTTTTATATTATTTTAATTTTTAAGTGACATGTCTTAAATTAAATACAAACAAATAAGTACGTTGTAAATATGAGATTATGTTTATTTCAGAAAAGTGCCTTTTAATTTAACTCAAATTATCTGCCATTGCCAAAATACGGACGAAATTTTATTGTCACAAGACACTATATGTACATAAACTATATGTGATGGTGATAATGATAACTGTTCACTATAAAGTGTTTTAAATTTTTTCGAAATAATCCAATCTCCAATTTTTCCAATTTTTGTCAAGATATTACCGATCGGTTTACAGTACCCATGTAACACCTCAATACAACACTAGTTTTTTGGAAGCAAGGGTCGATTTTTCACCTATAACTTTTATCTCAATACACCACTGGATTTTTTGATACATCAGGAAATCAAGGATTTGTCCTTTATCAGCAAATATATCTTCCTCACATTTTTATATCTCTTACCGTTGTTATCTAAAATAAGAAGGTCAAAGTAGAAGCCTTACATCTTTCAGTATAACATGTTACGTCAGTAAATTTAAACATCAGAAAATAACGTAAGGTTTGAAGGCCTGTAAAGAACCTGTTAACACATACGACATTTTGGTTTGCACCAATCGTTAGGTTATTACTCGGAAAGAATTCCCTTTTCGGTGAAATGTTAAACAACTTTCTTAACTATTAACAGGTTTCTTAACTATTTTAAAAGCATTAATTAATTATCACTTACGTGACAATAAAATGTGGAATATTTTTTTCTGAAAAGTATTTATGGCAGAATTTATGTAAGCTTTTGTTAGTTATGTGGAGTGTTTCACACATCGACCTTTTTTCACATCACCACGTTTTCTTGATAGGGTATGAGGTTTCCAGTACCTATCTTTAAAGTTTACTGTTATTAACAGTAATGTGAACTACGTTTAAAAGTTTCTATATTTTCTGCATAGCATCAGTGGCTTATTTCACCTTCCATGCACTTTGTACAGTGTACCCTATAAGTACCTGTTTATTTAACGGCAAGCAAAAGCTTATATACATTTTGCCTGTAAATAAGGGGTTTGAAATCTAGAAGAGGTCGAAAATGGTTATGGATGTTTTTAAACTTAAAAACATATTTCTGCTCTTATTTTTATATTCCTCGATTGCAGATTATGATTGGTAATTATATTTCTATATTTTACATTCCCTCAACATTTCAACATGAGCCCAATATGAAATATCATGTTTTTCGTAAGAATTTTAAAGTTTGCTTATAATTCTTCGGTAGTTCCAGGTTCTCCTTTATTCAGAACAATTTGATATATATTAGAACTTTTGTCATTCGTTTACTTTGAAAAAATGTGGTAAAGTTTTAATCTTCATATCGTGTAAGACTAATTTCGAAGGAAAATTGTTGAAGGTTTTTATTCGCATAAAACTGTTTTTGGTTGTTCCATGAATCCTGTCACACCTTGAAGTTACAACAGCGGTAGGTATATATAAAAATATTTTTTATCAGAGGCATGATGGGATTTCGTTTTAATTTATTTCCATTTCATGAAGAATTTCAGCTTTACAAATTCAGCACAAGTAAATTACAAAAAGAATGTACGTTTAAAATATTTACTTATTTTTATTTACATTATTTTTGTTGCTTTGAACTAAAACGGCCTAACGAATAATATTAGATAAAAACTAAGCATTTACTTGTGATAATACCCTACTAAAAAATGACCGTCAGTTTTCCTAGTTTACAACCACCTTCTGTTATTTATATGTGACTTGACACTATATCTTTTTAATGAAACCTGAGTACAATCATTTATGTAAAATAAATGTTTTATAATTAAAATGTGTCCTTGTGAACATAAAAAAAACTAAATAAATGTTAATATTAGATAATTATTGTTCAGATATTTTCGCAGCTTAAAACCGCTGTTTTTCAACATGACCGGGCTTTGGAGAACGTAATATTTTGTAACAGACAGGATATGCTAAAATTTTATCTACAAAAATTATCGCTTATATGAGATTGTTTTAAAAACATCTAAACAAGCTTCTTAATTGCGTTTGTTTTATACATTAAAAGTATTTTTTACTGCAGTATTACAGATAATGACATAATTTTCTGTTACAAAAAGTTGCGACTTGTCCCATTTAAAAACTAATTCTTTACTTTTCCAGAATCACTTTCTTAATAAAAAAATAAACTCATCCTATACATTGTGCCAACTTAGAAAAAAAGTGTCATGTAACATATTTAGTGTAAAAGCTTGTATATTTGTAAATAGGCTAACATATTTACGATCTATATTCTACAAATGTGTTCAGCAACTATTGTTTTTTTAATAATTGTTGCTTAACATACGTTTTTATAAATGTTTGAAGTTTTATGGTTAGATTTTGCCAAATTATTTAACCCCTACATCGCCATTGCGTTAAATTAGTAGTGGGGACGTGTAGTTCGCAATAATAAATATGTGTATATGGAAAATTTACTTAACAAGTGATTTTTACTTAGGTTGGCAAAAGTTTTACTACAAGCTACAGAAAAGAAGTATCTACTATTCTTCCTCATATTGTCTATTTTGCTATTATTACTACTTAAAAATTTTTGATATTAAAATTATATTACCATGATGATGTACAATGTTCCCAATGAATATAATTTAAAATTTATCTTGCGATAATTTTTGTGAAAAATTATTCTTATTTTCTGTAGATGTAGCAAACTAAAAAATACGCTATCGCTAACTGCTTTTTCTGTAAATATTATTTATAATACCGTTCCCTACCCGTACCTGAGATTTAAAATGTTTATCTATTTTCTATATATAGGTACTATCTTGCTTTAATCAAAGCGTCTGTGAAACAATTGTTCCTTGAAATTATAATTCAAAAATGTTGAAAAATCAACTTCATTTCAGAAATTACATGCGTAAAAAGACAAACTGTAAATTAATAAATTCTGATATTTTATATAAACGTTTATTATTTATTTTAATCTTAAATTTTACTACTGAGGAGATTATTTTTTGGGCTAATTCCCTATATTCTAGATTTATAACAATAGTAGCGTACTGAGAAACTGGTATAAATATTTTGTACTAAAATACATAGATACTGGACTATTACAAACTGTTCGTAGACTTTAAACAAGCATATTATGACAGCATTGAACGTGAAAAGCTATATACACAATATTCTTGGACTTTGCCATTCCACGAATAATGATAAGAAACGCCATGTAAAACACTCAATGTCATGTGCAAGTATTTAAATAAATTACAGAGTTTGGGGTGTCTCAAAGGGCTAAAGCAATGAGTGTTTTTCAATCTAATCCTGAAACATGTCATCACACAAATGGCGGTGGAGGAAGATGTCATTATTCTAAGGAAAACGACACAGATCGTTGAGTATGCAGATGACATCTCTGTCACATATTAACGATGTCTCAACTCACTAGAATCCGTAGCAAAAGAAATTGAATTGAAGTGGTCATAGAAAACAACAGACCTTCTTGGTAGTTTTGAAAGAAATATACCGCAGAAATAAATGGAACCGGAACCATAAATGATGGAGGATAATCGAGAACAAATATAAGGTAACAAAACCAATCGATTCATATAAACAAGCAGATCATATTCAACGCATGCTGGATGATGAAAGAGGCCAATGGGAAAGCCAAAACTGCGCTGGTACGACTATAAAATGATACGCGACCACTGGAAAAAGATTAAGGAGACAAAAATTCGATTTGTCTAGTGGTAGCACCATTGAGTGGTTAGGGGGAGTGGAGATACAAGAGGTTTTAGATTTTAATAGCAAGCCTTGGCATTAATATAGAAAAGAAAGAGTAATTTTAAGCTGAAATTAAGCAAGTATTTCGAAAAAAACTGATTTGTTTACCTCTTTAAGTGCTGAAAATCCTCTAAAAAGTGTTTAGAGTACACAATATTGTTTCAGCTTACAAGTACATTTCTCTAATTTGTTAAAGTCCAGCTGTTAAAACTGAAACGCCCTCAATGGTCGATCTGATTAATAACTGCTAGTAAAAGAAAACGTTTGATATACTTAGGCCTGCCCGAAACAGCACAAGTACATACAATGGACGTAAGAGGTATATAATTTTGGACTACATTTGGATATCAGGTACATATTAAATATGTCGTTTTTGTTATGAGTTCTGGATATCAATGGCACTATAATGGATATAAAACAGATGTCCACATAGGTACAATATATGGATATACCTCTATGTATATCCTTAGCATATCCACATCCTTAAAATTGATATCCCTTTACTGGATGTCCATAGTACATGTAATATATATATATATATATATATATATATATATATATATATATATATATATATATATACGTTTAATAATGGAATATAATCCACAGGATATCCGTAGTTTTAATAAAATATTCACAAATTATTATGGATTATGTCCATTGGATATCCTTCATGTCCATAGGATATCAATAAAATGTACATGTACATACATTGATGTACATCGCGGATACAAAGAATTTACGACGTCTGCTATATATCCAAAGTATGGACATAAATATGTTTTTTGGAATAAAACGAAGTTCAATGTACTATGGGACTATAACGAAAACATTGATTTGATTATAATATCCTCTTCACAGTGCTATATTAAGAAATAGAAAATTACAAAATTTTTGATTTTTCGCAAGAGTTAAATTAAGTAAAGAATGTTGTGGATTAACTATTACCAAAATAAGCAGCTTTTGAGATCAGTAATTTACTGTTGGGTGGGGGGGTGTGAGTATCTTTTAAGATTGATTGTTTTATTGTGATTTAAAAAAAAATAGAAACTGGTGTACTGGATTTTCTTATGTTTCCAGGTCAAATATAATTTTTAAACATCATAATAAATTAATCGTTTTCCATAATATCCAGTTCCTGTTAACGTTAATCTGTGGTTCGCGGAAGTCACAATGTATTTTTTTTATTCTATTATTTATTAACAAATGCCTTTCTTGACTGAAACGTACTGTTTTTTTTTGTGAAAAAAATTTGCCAAATATATTCACAGCCGCTTTGGTTCTAATAATTACCATCATGATTTTGTTATAAAAAATCCAAGTATTCCTCATTATTAATAATTACGAATGTGGAAATGAAAAATGTGTGTACCATTCATGATGTCTCAATAAAGTAAATAATATGTGCTCATTTTATATCAATAATAAAGAAAAATGTAAAAAATCTTTAATCCAATGTCAATACATGTAGCTCAAATCTTCTTATATATTTTTTTGAATCTAAATAATACAATCTCTAGATTTTTATGACAAATGTCATATACAGTGTGTTCATAAGAAAACGTTTTTATTGCAATTGTATTTTCTTATCAAAAAATTTAATTTGAAAAAACAGTCACCACTTGTAGACAATCTATCAGTAAATTGGAACTATAAATGCAATAAAATCTTAAAAAGCAGAAAAAACACTTTAAAAGCGTTTTTAATCTGTACAACTTCTAATTTGTGTTAATGTACTATTTTCTTTGACTATTTTTGAAAAAATATTTATTGTTAAATTCTGTCCAAATATTTCCAAAAGTATGTTTAAAAAGTGTATATGTATATACTTGTATTATTGTATGCACAATAAAATATGGCGTTGTAATTAATTTGTTTTTTATTTTTTGAAATAATCGTTATGACCATCATATTGTGTTGTCAATGCCTTTTTTAGTTTAAAATTACTGGAAAAAAGGTTTATCTATTCATTCCTGAAAAAGAAAGTGATATACAAGACATTCGAAAATCCTCATGCAAAATTTAAAAAAAGTACCAAGTTTTGGAATAATTTGTTTAAGGTACATTTTTTATTTGTTACCCAATTTTTCTGTTCAAAATATTAATTATCAACGTACTGGGCCAAATTCCGTGGTAATTCAGTGGCGTCCGAGAGCCAACGTATATGTAAATAACCGACAATGAATTTATTTGTCGATTACAGCACACTTAATTGGTCGCAGTGGTTAATATCAGTTCCTTAGATTTTTCAGAAACTATTGCTTTTGTTTCAAAATTATGGGAATATGAAAATTACTATGAGAGTGACAGCCTCAAACCAGAAAAGAAAATGAGATATTGTACTTTCAACAAACAATGGGAAAATGAATACATTAAACAAAAAACGATTGATTCATATTTATTTAAATTTTAAATAAAGTACTTTACTAATTTATCTGATGCTTTACACTTTCTTATTAATTGTATGGGCAAATACATTGTTTCCCTTTCCATTGCATTATGTCACTCCTCGAATATTCCACACTTTTTTTGCAACCTGACTACTCGTGGTCTTAAAAAACGGTTAAATAGGTCAGGCACTTGTAAATCGACAATCTGTCCTGGAATCGACTATGTACGAGTTGGGAATTCTAAAATGTTTGGCGTGTACCAAACATGTTAGATAACAGATTTTATTTTTAGCAGCTGGTCAGCTTTAAGCATGTACCGTGCTGGATCAGTCGCTAGCACTAATACTATTTGTAAACTAGTAATACTCAGATTTCGTACAGTTTTTAGTAACAAGTAAAAATGCAGGCGACGGTCCACCACGATCTATAATTTGTGCTATCACATTTACCACATGATGGCCTATTATGTCCGTCATTTCGTCTACCGCTATCCATATATTCTTTTTGTTTTAATGTGTCCTCAATTCTCTTTAGTAACGCTTTCCGAATGGGAGTTAATGTTCGATGTGCGATAGTCTTTTTTGGCACTGTAGTACATACTTGTTCCAAAATAAACGGAACGGTTCCTTATCAAACACACGTAGTGGAATATTACAGACACTGGACATCAAAATAAAGTCACACATATAAACGTCGCATAAGAGAATCCGTTGTTTTTATTTCGTGTATTTCTTAAATATTCTTTCCAATAAGTTATACGATTAGTTAACACTAAGTTTTTTTTACATATAGGTACGGTACACATAACAGCCGTACCATCACAATTTAAGTCCTCAAATTTCGATTACAAATAGTCCGCAGAATGCAAAGGCTTCTTCTTGTCTGACATTGTAACTGTTGTTATATTAATATTATTGATGCGTGACTACGAATTGTATTGCGAAACGACTGTCTACCTTCATGATGCAACAGTGCAATATCCCTTCGTATGTTTCACGTGTACTTAATACGGGTTCATTGAATCTCTCCGCAACGCCTCTGAATTATTCGGAATTTGACCCAGTCTAGTATTCAATTATATTTTAGCTAATATTAAAATATGTGTAAACCTCACAGAACGTATAAAAACGTAAATACAAAAAATAATATGACTTTCAAATTTACTATATTGGATAATGATAAGAACAAGAAACAAGTAAAAAAAAGTATATTTGTTCAAAAAAGACAAATCTTTGATTTTGTGAAATCAAAAATCCAGTCGTTACTGAGACAAGAATTAGATAGAGATAAAAAATCAATCCTTACTGGAAACCAATAAATACCCTGTAAACTAATATCATTGCAATAGCAAAGAAAATACAAGGATCTCTTTGGCAATAGTAACATTTCATGCACACAAGTTGTAGTATTATCAAAGAGAATTTAAAGGATTCTGTATTCTGTATTCTCTTTGGTATTATCACATCCTAAATCTTAAAGTATAATATTCAGTGATTTCGAGGATATTTTGAAAATTTTTATTCCATCGTGACATCTTTGATTGTTTATTATCCGGAAACAATTTGCTATATTCCAAAAATTGTATAACAATAAACTGATGTTATTTTGATTCATTTGATCAATCAAGGTTTGGCAAATTACTTTCAGGGTATCCTATATACAGTATCTTTCATTTCAGATATGAATATACTGCCATAAATTTTAGATTAGTGACTGGTGTATTGTTTATTTCCCACTTTTGGAAAATGGCAGAGTAATAATAAATGCTTAACAAGGTATATTTTCGGTCTCACATTCCGCTAAAAATGTGTTTTACTCATTAGCGCCGTTTGAGGTACTTCTCGTTGGAGGCAAGACATTTTAGTTCAATTACAGGCAGGTGTGTGTATGTGCAGTTCAACAACGCAACTTGTAAAAAAAATTAAATGGGATGTAGCATTGTTTCACTGTGTTTTAAGCACACAATTTTTTTCAACTTCTTTTCGCAATTTTTTTTCTGCAAAACTTCTTTATTTAGTTTAGATAGTTGTCTTAAAGTAACACTTGAATCCTATATATGCTCCAATACTAAGATATGGCAAAAAAACAATTTTCTAGAGAGCGCGTCTTTTTTATCGAAGTATCGTGTAAACATTTTACAGAAAACAAGTAGTCGTTTTAATTTCCATACAGAGTGAATGCAAAACATCATGGTTTATTATACTTACACATATTTCATTCAATCGACATAACTTGGATATTGACATTGACTTCAAACTCACAAACAGTAAGTCCGATTGCAATACATTATATTTTGCTATTCGAGAGAGAGAGAGAGAGAGCAAAATATAGTTTGTTCTCGTACCATTAAAGAGGTTCCAAAAGTTAGTCATTTCTACTACTTGGTTACGTTCCATTTACGTAATAATCTAGTTGTCAACACGTAACAGGAAAGGTTCCGGAATAGTAACAACTATTCATCATTTTGGTGAATGCCTGGTAGACCGATCGTTCCCATTACGTGACAGTCGTTAGTTGCGGAAACCTTTAAAGTTCAACTGATGGTAGCTACTACGTAGACTACTAAATGTGCTGCTCGAGAGGAAGAATATAGCAAAATATTGGATTGTGTGGAAAAAAAAACAAGGAAAACCTAGATAATATTAGGGAGGTAACAAGTTTTGTGGCTTCGTGGTCGAGTAGTAAGGACACTTGCCTCTCACCCCGAAGTCCCAGGTTCGATCTGCAGTCAAGAAGCTATAATTTTTTCCAAACCATTAATCCTATCATATTCAAATATTGGGTGTGTATCCTTTGTCTCTAAATGTGTAGCCCTCTCCCGCACAAAGTACCTTGAGGTACCCTCAGGGATACACAGGAGGTTGTATTACCTGTGGCGTTTAATAATTAATAAAAAGTAGGTACTCGGCGGGGGGGGGGGTGACACAATTTAATATAAGTGAGAAAAGGAGCATGAACTGTAGCTTGAAAGAAATTGACTGTATGTGCATTATATTGTTGAGGGATCTAAGAGAAATTAGGGCGAAAATGAAATGTGAAGAGAGAGGGAGAGAGAAGGATGAAGTGAAACTTCGAATGGGCAAATGGCAATAGATTAAGAGAAATAATGATAAGGAAAGAAAGGAAATGAGAGAATAGATGAACAAAATAAAAAATAAGTTGGATGGACGACAGAGAGAGAAGAAAAGAGTAATGAATAAAAGGGAACCATGAAAAAACTGTCAGGAGGATGAAGGAAGTACACCCAAAGATAAAGGATCCAGTAGAACTTTTGTTAGCAAGACTCATGAATGTCGAACCAGGGACCTCTGTATTAGTAACCTGACGCCTTAGTGACTGAAGAGTTTGAAACGTTATTATCAGAGCGTAAATTTGTTATATAAGCAATAAATTCGTATCAAAAACTGCAGTACTAAAACAATCAAAGTTCTAATATAATTAGAAAGATACAAACAAATCTGATTTTTTCCAAACACACCCACTACCTACGTGAACACTACAAGAAGAACAACCCATTGGAGGCGCATGCCACCAAAATAAACAAAATTAGCTTTTTATAATTTTTCCTAAAAAATATATAGCATTCATGTCAAACAAATTAATAATTAATTATGCGAAGCATAAAACGTGTTTTATGGATAATATTCTAGAAAAAATTTGGACCATAATTTGCAAGTAAAATTGACAAATAAGCAAGGATACCTATAAACCGCAACTACCTCAATTTATTTCAATGTCTTAATTTACTTGTAGGGGCACTATAATATTTAAAAACAGTACAAGACCTTATTCCTAATTTTAACTTGCATGAACCCCCCCCCCTCCCATATTGCCTTTGCCTTTCATGATTACTAATAATAACAGAGCTGGACAAACTACTTGACGAAAGTAGTGGAGTAACTACTATTTAAATAAAAAAGTAATTAAACTATTTTGTAGTTGAACTATTTGTCCAAAAAGTAGTTAAACTACTACTTGTAAACAGTAGTTAGAATTTGCACTATTTCTTTTAACTATCATATGTAAACAAAAAAACACAAAATAAAAGGCTTTGTTTAGAATTTAAAATTTTCAGATAGTTTGGCAAATTTAATTTATTTGAAATTTATTTATTTATTAGAAATTTATTTATTTGAAATTTATTTACAGAATTTATAGAATAGAATAGAATAATTTACAAAATAGAATAATTTACAAAATAATTACACAATTAAATAATAAATAACAATAATAGGATTTATATGTTAATAAAATGGTATGTATACACTATAAACTTTCTATGAAAATAATAAATCCTAAATTTAATTAAATAAATTTCCCAGACCTGTACCTAAGTGACTTAACACCTGATTTGTGCAGTAATATCATGAGCATAATAGTAAATATCTTTATTCATTTTACACTGCCTATTCCTAAAACACATCACTAATTAGATACTACACAGAGAAAAATGTTTATTGCTGGTAAATATATATTTATAGCTCTTTAATAAAAAATTTAGCTAAATATGGGACAAGAATCAAATATATTAGCGGTTAATAAAAACAGGTTTCTGATAATGTATATTTGGGACAAATATACAAAACGTGATCAAAATTAGATATTACTGGCAAATAAACTGTTTAATCAACATTATATTAATAAATAATGAACAAAACATTTGTCTCTAATATTCATGTTATTAGTGATATCATTGTATATACTTATGATTACCATATTTTTTATTTTTGCTAAATGAGTAAACCAATAACGTTAAAAATACTGTTTTCGTAACTAATGTAATTAGATAGCAGCCACTAATGCCCAATTTATTAGCAGCAATTATATAGAAATATTGATGCTATTTTTTAATGTTTACTATTTAATATATTCGTTAGTTATGACAAGTAGATTTATTATTTATTATAAACATATTGTTTATTTAGAACAAACATATTTCTCTCAAAAAATTTTTTTTTAGTAAAACAGGATATATTTGTAGCAAATAAAACAGCATTTAATAAAAAATATTTATTTTTAAAAATAAAAATCATTCTATACTGTTACGTGTTTGCTATCCACACAAACACCTATACTCATAGATTCGTTGATTGAAAGTACAGGTAACACTTACTCACTACTTTATTTACTAATTAAAGCAAATTTGCTTTTTAAATTTATTAAATAATTATTCTGTAAGGCATAAGTGTCATATTAGGGTATTCCATTTAAAAAAATGCAAGTTTGGTTTGTCCCGCTTTTACGAGACAACCTGTATATTCTTTGCAAGGATTTTAAGAGAGCTCATTTGATTCACAACTTTTATTTGAAATATTTTTTTTCTAATTCAAAAAATAAACAAAATATAGGGGTGGGCCTTTTCCTTGGATAACCATGTACTTAACAATATTAATATGTAATTTTAATAATAACTAATAAACAATATATAATGCCATAACAATCAATTGAGGATCGCACTGAAGTGCCGTAATGTCACGTAATATGATACACAATATTAGGTCAACCGGCATGTAAGTTTTTATTTGGCATTATTAGTGGACTTTATTATTACTCAATAAAAAAACATTTCCTACTAATAAAAAAGTGTCAAATAAAAAGTTTATTTGTGCCATTTTTCTCTGTGTACTTACTCCAACAGCTTAATAAATGAAGAATAGTTGTCATTTATATATATTTTACATTTATAGGAAAAAAATTTTTTTTACATAGGAAAAAATTTTTATAGTTATTAATATTTCTAATATATAATGGTAGCAAATTATAAGTTTTTGAGGCTAAATGCTATGCAAATCTTGAATTTGTTTTTATGACTGGTAGGCACTCCAGAACTTTATGGGTTAATAATACTACTAGTTATCATCTCGTGAGTTATGGCATTTTTAAGATTTTTTTTTATATGTATAAGTAGATAATGTGTAAAAATATAATGATGTTACAGTACATATATCTTTTCCATAAAGTAGTCTAGTTGAGTATTGTTTATTATTTTTTTTTTTTTAAATAATTTTTAATATAATTATGTATTGTAGATAGAGTTTTTAATGCGTTAGCATACAGAGCTCCCCAGGCCAATATTCCATATCTTAAAAGAGATTCAACTAAAGATTTATATATACTAAAATTAGTATACTTTTGCTTAAAATATCCCTTAGCTGATAAAATTTGTGAATTAATTTTCTTACTCTGTTTTTTAGATATGTTACATGCTCATTCCATTTTACATTTTTGTCTATAACACCCAAATATTTAGTATATTCGACCTCTTTTATTTCTATTTCAAATTCATCAATATCGGTTTTTTTAAAGTTGGGTCTATTTACATCAGTGATTGAAAAAGCTATATAATTTGTTTTATCTACATTTAGAGACAACTGATAACCATTTAACCACATTTTTATAGCATATATTCCATTCTGCACTATTTCTTTAACCTCTTCTCTATCAACACTATTAAATATTACTACAGTATCATCAGCATATGATATTATTTTACTATCTATATCAAGAATTAATAGAGAATTGATATAAATAGTGAAAAGAATAGGACCAAGGACTGTTCCTTGTGGCACTCCTACTTTTACCATTTGTGGTTCACTTAAATATCCATTAGCCTTGACATATTGCATGCGATTACTTAAATAACTCTTGAAGAGATTCAACACGGCACCATGAATTCCATATAAATTTATACTTATAAACAAATGTTTATAAGTATAAACATTTGTTTTACTAAATTTTAGTCATAGAACATTTCTATGTCATTTCTTTTATCTTCTAAGTATTGCAATAATTGTAATTCTAATTTATTTTTTATAAGACTTCTCTGATTTGATTATTTTCAAAAGTACTTAAATTACAAAAAAGTAGTTGAGATTACAAAAAATTGGTTACGATTACAAAAAACTAGTTAAGATTAAAAAAAGTAGTTAAACTACCTGAAGATGTTAGAACTATATAGTTAACTATTTTTTTAAACCATTTTTGCGATTATTTTATACAGATTTAAAATACTAGAGTACAACTACTAAGTGGCAAAAAGTAATTCGAGTACAACTACTTTTACAAAAAAAGTAGTTAACTACTTTTGTAGTTAACTACTGCCAAGCTTTGAATAATATGTAATTTGAAATTAACACATCATCAATTTTGTATAATAACTACAAGATGATGGAAATAGATATATAGTGATACATACAGTGGACTAGCCTCTACGTCTAGATCGCTGCATTTTCGCTCCTGTCCCATCATTCATGCAGGAGAGTGCGACATTATTAAGAGTATGATAAAGAGAGTGATTTTTACTCTTTGGTTATGATATAAAGAATATAGATAATATATACCTAAAAGTGAAAAAGAAAAAATCCGAGAGTTGGATTTGAACCCCGATCGGTTGTGTTGGAAGCATGCACCATAATCTCTACGCCAAATTCAGTTAAATCATAGTCAACTCAACCTAGTACATAAGCTAGATGGTGTAGTTTCAGGTCGATTATCGGATGATCTAATAATTAATGTTAACTCGATGGTTATTGTAGGACAAGGAACACAGTGAAATCAATGAAATACATGTTGTAAACTAAAAACATTATTATCGTGTACGAACGCGTGGGGCAGGAACGATTAAACTTTGTTATTCCATAAATTTTCATGTCTCATACTTTTACATATTTTATAAAAAAATGCTCCTTGTCCACGCTGATAAACAAATAAAAAATTGACAGTACTTAAATATCTATTCAAACATGTACATTTTATATGATAGGTACATTGTAAAACAAATATACATCTATCATTCACGTTATACTGTACATATTAGTACAGAGTGATGTTTGTACATTATATAACGTATGTACAAACAATATACATTCGGGTACAACAGAGCAGCTACTGTACGTTTTAAGAACATCATATGAATATCCACAATAGTATATTAATTATGTATACTGTATGTACTTATATTGTGTAGTTGTACATGCCCAATACAGAACATTATTTTCATTTCATGTATCTCTTTTGACTATAAACAAGATATTAAATGCTATATGGGTACAGATGTCTAAACAGCTTTCTCTGCTTAGAACACCTCAAAGGGATTTGTCAAGATTGTTATCAAGATGGAGATTCTGATAACAATAGTTTCACTAAGTTATATGCGTTTTTTTAATTAATTTTATTTTTGCTTTTTATACTTTCAATTTAACTGATTTTAAAGTTTCAAAATGGTACCTTTGATTTTTATTTTCATGTATGCCCATTTTCTAATATATTCCACTTATATGTGATGTTTATTTCTAAGGTTAACCTCCCCCCCACCAAAAACCTATAAAGTGTTAAAAGTTTAAAGTAAAGCTTAAAAATTATGTTAATATAAAAACATATAGATAATTGACAGCTAAACTTTCATTCATGAGTGTCAATCTCCAAGACTGACGTTACAGGAAATTTACTACTACAGCACATTGCAGATGGATGGTTAAATACAGCAAAAAAATTGTAATTTGTTTTACTGGATAAATATAATAATGTATTCAAATTTATATTATATTAATTAATTTCATGAAATGGAGCCAGAAATGTTGGGGAAATACTGTAAATCAAAAAAATATCGAAGGTGGTGAACTATACGAGACTTTATTTCTTAAAGCCAGACAACTTAAGACATATCAAGTTAATCCCTTGTTTCCCCAATTTAGTGATATCACTTCGATTGTTCTAACACTGCCTGTGACAGTGGCATCTGGGAAAAGTTTTTCTGAACTAAATTTATTTAAAAATTATTTATGGTCAACTATATCCCAGGAGAGATTGAGGAATCTTGAAATAATATCGACAGGGAAAGATTTTGTCAAAAATTAGATGTCTCAAAAATAATTGCGATTTCACAGCTAAAAAACCTTAGTTACACTTTAATTTGATTTTTTTTTATTTTGTCTGAAACGTGTTCTAGTTTTTTGTGGTATTTTTCAGTTGAATTCAGTTTTACGTTTTTTTTTTTTTTAACTTGTATTTGTTTGGTTGCTTTTTTATACTTATTGTCCAGTCAAAATTGTACAATTTCATCTCATTTCATCTTATATTTTCATATTTTAAACAGAACGAATTTGTCTTATTTTTAATTACAATTTTTATTTTAATATACTATGTATGGAGTATTTAATTTTGTTGTAAGAGATAATAGAACATAATAATAAATAAATAACAGAAAATTCTGAATGTTTTATATTTATAAAAGTAATTCCAGAAATCGAATTGAATAATTTTTCTTAAAATAAATATAAATATTTGTGAACGTTGAAGAGTAAAAATAGTATCTAAATTCTATAAAAAAATACAATAAATATCAAAAAAAGCTTGTTTGATTCTTACACAGAACTATTTATAAAAAAAACACATATTTCATAATTTATGGGGTGGCAACATTTCTTTTTGTACTACCTACCTAGAACAGATGCTGGTCTTATTAACAACTGACCATTGCAGAATATAGTAAATATTTGAAAACACTATCTTAGAGGCTCTCTTACAACTATTTATAGCTTGAAACGCTAGTCAGGCTATATCATTTTTGATGAAAATTACAAAATAAAAAGAATTATAATATCTGCGATAAATAACAAAAAATACATTATAGTACTTAATATTTATTTAAGTATTTAATTTACTTAATCGAGACATAATGTATCTAAATTCTATTCTCTGTCGGCAAGTGAAGCTTTTAAACTTTTTAATGCCATATTCAGGGCACCTTCTTTAGTGTGGTTTCCTCCTATGAATCCAGTAGAATGGCAAAATAGACAGTTGTCGATACCTGAGATGGTGCTGAGTTGGTCATCTCTAACACCTCGCCAATCTTTATGCAAGAATACTCTGAAAAAAAAAACATTGCATATTTTTCAGTTTTCATTAATGTGGAAAAGTTCATTTCCTCATTTTCTTTTTACATATACAGGGTGGGGCAATAGGGCATCGAACTTCGATATCTCGAATTCTACGATAGCTAAGAATAAAAAAAAAACCAAGTAAACTAGATAAAAAAGTCTATAACCAGAAATTATTTTTGAATATACAGGGCGAGCCAATTGAAAAAATCATCAAAGGCACAATTATGGGTTTTAAGAAAACTTATGTGAATACTAATTACGAGACATCTAATTAATGTTTTTGAATCATTTTTACGTCCTAAAAATGTACAGGGTGGCCAAAAATTATTCTTCAATTAAGAACCTTTTAAATTGATTTTCTCAATTTGGAACACCCAGAAATGTAGAAATGAAAAATGAACATTTTTTTGTAAGTACTTCCCTATGGCTAATTGCAACAATTTTCGTTCTATTGAGCAATAAGTACAAAATTCAAGAATAAACTTAAAAAAATAGAGGTTTCTTCAAATAATTCATTAGAAAAAATTATAAGTGCTTCACATGTTGCCTATTTTGATTGACACACGTCTCTATGCGCTTTTGAAATGAGGTTCTACTGTTCCTAAAATTGCCGGTGTGATAGATCTAAACACAGTTATTATCCTTTCCTTCATATTTTGTACTGCTGTTGGTGTGTCTTTATAAACAATTTCCTTCACGTATCCCCATAAAAAGAAACCTATTTTTGTAAGATCTGGAGATCTAGCAGGCTATTTAGTGGGTCCATTTTTTCCAATTCATTGAAGTGGTTAAGTATTATGTAAGTGGTCTCTAACTGCATTTAAATAATGTGGTGGAGCACCATCTTGTTGAAATCACATCCTATTTCGAATCCTTTCAGGAAGATTCACCAATAATTGTGGCAGATACTTTTCCAGAAAATGAAGATAAATAACTCCAGTCGATATACCATTAAAGAAATGTGGCCCTATTACATGTTTTTCCAATAATTCCTTCCCAAACGGTTATAGACCATCTATGCTGGTTATCAACTTGCCTAAAAAATAAGGATTTTTCAAAGCATAATAATGGAAATTATGCCTATTAACAAACCCATTTTTATGAAAAGTTACCCCATCAGTGAATAAAACATTAGTGAAGAAGGTGACATCTTGCATTTTATCTCTGGCCCAATTACAAAACTGTAGACACCTTTAAAAATCGTCATCAGATTGTTCCTGGTGCATTTGAGCATGATTGCATGAAATTTATTTATTTCTAAGATTTAACCAACAGACATTCTATTTATTCCTACTAATGAGCTCACTTCTCTCTAATATGGGGATTCTCAACCATTGCCAGCACCACAAAAAACTCATTTTCTTCGTTCACAACACGTTTTATTCTTTCACTTTTTTTATATTCAACATTTCCAGTTTCCACAAATCTATCGAGAAGGTTTTGGAAGCTGCTAACATCAGGAATCCTTCTTTCAGGATACCTTTGCTTATAAATTCTATTGGCAAGCAAACAATTTCTGTCTGACTTGCTCAAAACAAAAGTCATGTCTACAAATTCCACTTTATTAAAATTAATTTTGAAAAACTCGAAATATTTTAAATTTAATACAAATGATAACTGACGACCAATAAGTGCGACAAATGTTCGTTTGTACAAGACAATTTATACTAAACTGAGGTTTCACTGCTTGTCGAATAACGAAAACAGCAAAAAAAATTTACAAAAAAACTATTACAGCACTTATTATATATTTTTTTAATGAATTATTTGAAGAAACCTCTATTTTTTAAATTTATTTTTGAATTTTGTACTTATTGCTCACTAAAACGAAAATGGTTGCAATTAGCCATAGGGAAGTACTTACAAAAAATTTTCGTATTTCATTTCTACCATTTAAAAAAAATTGAGAAAATTCAATTTAAAAAGTTCTTGTACATTTTTAGGAAGTAAAAATGATTCAAAAACATTAATTATATGTCTCGTAACTAGTATTTACATAAGTTTTTCTTAAAACTTATAATTGTGACTGTGATTTTTTCAATATGCATCTGCAGATGGCATTATTTCAACAAAAAAATTCACTACATCCAAGTGGTTGACAAAGGTAGTCAATATTAATATAGGAAATAGAGTGTAGAAAGAGGCTTCCAGTTACATTATTATATAACTTTAACACAGTCGTTATGGCCCACTTTCGTTGAAGACAATTCTGTGGTGCTCTTTTATACATTTATCAAATTTTACATCAGAATTTTACGTTTGCCGAAAGTTATTGTGATTACTACTAAAAATGGTTGACAAACATTTACATGTGTATGGGTGTCACACACACTCAGACATACATGCTAAAAATTTTTTCGTGCTTGCACTTTTTTGTCTAATAATTTCTGATTAATATCAAATAAGTACAACAAAATAAATAATCACTGAAACATGTGTTTCAAGGATCCCACATATTAATTAATTATCTTATTGTCTACTCTATTTTTTATATCTGTGATTATATGCATAGTCATAAAAAGTAGCTACTTTTTTATGGCAAACTTTTATTTATTAACTCCAGCCATATTGTATATCTTGAAATAATATATATGTACATATTTTTTTTTGTAGACTCCAGTAGACCTCTAGTTGGCCAAATTTCTGTCCTTTGTTAATGGACTGAATATAAATGGCAATAATTTGCTATTAAGTGAGCAAAGTTTTAAAATTTACCAGTTTTTTTATTTAAAAATTCTCATACCTGCATATAAAGCTATCTGGTTGAACAGGAATACCCTGCACTCTCCATGAATCTCCTTTATCATGAAATATGACAAATTTAATTTCTCCTGAGATTCCCATTTCATCCTCCAGTGCCATCAAGTGTTCCTTCCATGGACATCTTTCATTAAGAATAATGATTTCACCAGATTTGTAAATTTCTTTTCTGTCTATTATAGATTGTTTTACTATTTCTCTAGCAGGCCACCATACAGTTGCTGCCTAAAGCAAAGTTTATACACATTTACGTAAAATAATATAAATAATAATCCATAATGTTTGTTCATTTTAAGATTAGTACATCCGCTCTTGTTCTTAATTAAATTTATTAAACAACTATAAAAATATCAGCATAAGGCTTTGTAAAATCAGATATTAATGGTTAAAAGAAGTTATTTGGATTATTAATACTTTCACAAGTGAAATACAGGGCAATAAAGTTTGAAAGAAACGAAGAGCAAAGGTTCAAAAGCGACATAAAAACACACACCACATAGACAACCCCTCTAAATCTAAGCTAACTGCACGGGCAGGGGTGAAAAAATGCAGACACAAGACACATAATCACTTCTTTTAACTTTGTCAGGATTGGGGCCAGGATTTGACCCGGGAGTCGGCAGATAGAAGAACCAGCTACTGTCGTCATTTAACGCTCTAGATCATTGTGCTACCAAACTCAATATATGTATATGTCATATGAGACTTATTTTACAATAACAAAGAAAAACTAGTTATCCTGTTATTAATATTTATATAATTCAAAATTTCAACAGGACATGTGATTTAACTAATTTTGAAATCAGAAATGGAAAATGAGAATTTTACTTTAAATGCAATCAATAAGTCAATTTCAGATATTTTGGAAATATCGGCTTTTGAATATTTTTTATACTATTAAACATTTATTTTGCAATATGAAACTTATGTTTTTGGTTATTTGTATCTAAATTGTGTTAATTCACACACACTGTGAATAGCATTTTGCATTTTTTGTTAATCTGAATAAAATAAATACAAAATAAAAATTGTTTTGTAGATAATTAAATTATGCTGATTTGAGAATATGCAACAGTATATTTTTCATTTCAATGCAATACCTACACAACTAAAATATTCATAAATATTATTAACAATTTGTACTTTAGTTCTTCTCACGAATACATCAAATACTAGAGTCTAGGGCGACCGTTTCCACTTACGAAGCTTGCACATGCGTACAGAAGTATACCTTGCACAAGTTCATAGAACTGCAGTAAAAATTATTAGGTTTATTGTTTATTCACTTGTGCTGCTAGAATTATAGCAGCTCTCATTTCCTCATTTTAAAAATTATTTAAGAGCAAGACACTTAAAATGACTTGGAAGTAGAAAAATCTAAAGATCTAGACACAAACGAACAGGGGATTTATAAATGTATTATTATTAAGATTGTTATCATGTCTACATTATTTATTAGTTTAGTTTTAGATATACTTATAACTATTAATTTATATTTCATATTCTTTATTCAGGGTACTCATAGTCAATGAACGGTATTTTCATGCTATTACTGCTAGCCGAGATCTGCCTCTAGCGACATACCTACGTATTAATTTCAATCAAAACTTAAACTGTTAAGATTTACCTACGTTTTGGTGACGAAAACAAATTTTGCACCTTGCACTCTTGAAACATGATCGAAATTACATTTTGTTGTCTTAGTTTTATTTAAAAACAAGGAACACTATATTTTACTGACAGTATAATTCAATTTTATTTAGTTATTTTAATACCCTTAAAAAATATATTTTATTTGTATTATTTAGAATATAACAAATTTATTGCAATTTTATCCACTTCAAGATTATCTGGCTTTAATATGGAAAAGTGGTTATTACCAGTTTTCTTTCTTTGTTTTTCTTGTTTTAAATAAGTGCTTTTGAGGTTCGATGTTTTAGTTACTTATTTTTTAACGAAATACAATTCACAACACAAATAACCTCAACTCTTCTACTCTGCTATCCATCAGCTGATATAAACTGATAGATTACGCATGCGCAAGCCTCGGAGTCAGAGTGGAATAGTCACCCTAGACTTTAGTCATAAAGATCCATATTAACAGTATATTATATAAAAATGTCCACATTTTATTACATTTTTCACCTGAATTAAAAAGTATACCATATGCACCATTTTACTTAAAATGGTATCTCCTTCAAAAAGAAATCTATTGAAGTGAATCAAAAAACAAAATACTTAAAATGGAGGTAGCTTCATAGTAAACTATATTTTAAAATTTCCATGCTGCTTAATTACTCCATCGGGTGATTTTCCTTTTTAACCTGTAAAGAGGTTATTAAACACAAATAATTTAACTACGCTCTGCCTAAAAAATCATTCAAATTGGTCCAAGGAAAAAAAATTTCGTGCCGGTCAGTGTATATTTATATAGAAAAAATATCAATAAGACAAATATTTTGCATATGATTTTATGGAAAGTTTTAACTGCAGGCTAAATTAGAATTCAATGAATGAAAATTACCAACAACTAAAAATATGTCTCACATTTAATTTTTCAAAAAACTACTTACCTCTAAAACTTTTTCTTTGAATTCACTGCCAACCAACTCGACTGCTTTGTGGAACAGCTCATCTGTCGATTCTGGGTTTGGATCATTCCATTCTGGATTCAACCTATGAACTCGGGCACTCAAATGTGTGTTAATTCTATATTTTGGTTTACCTTCACTATACATCGGAACACCATTATCAATTGCATCTAATTCCTCCACAAAACCCTCATATATAAAGAGATATATGCATCGTAGACAGTCACTGGTTGCTATTAGGTTTTCTTTACTGAGCATTTCTGAAAGTATTTCTAAACCAAAGTGAGCATAGATCAAGCCTGCTGAACTTAATCTAAAAAATATTTTTTTAGCTATTTGTCTTTTTTCAGTACTTGCTGTAAAGTGTATCTTGAATTGAGAGGGGGGAGGGGGTGCTAGTTTATCAAAAAGTGCCTACTGATTTTGTTCGCACCTCTACCCCCATAAAATATTTGGTACCTCACTATTATTATACTTACTTGATCAGTTTATTCTTTGCCAAATCAGGTCGTACGCTACCCAGACTATCCTCAAAACCTCTTTGGTGGTGGTCATACCGATGACTTTTTGGGTTGTACTCTGCTCCTACATCCACCACAATGTCACATTTTTCTAAAATCTAAACACTTTTAGTCATATACACATACTTTTAAAGAAAAAAACATACACTTGGATCTCTCGTTCTTATTATTTCAGCATCTGCATAGTCAGGTATTTGCTTTAGCATAAAGCATGCTAATGCTTCATCGCAGTGAAAAACACCGTTATGGGTCCCTATTTTCTTCACTAAACGTGCTGTTTTACAGTTTGTTGCCATTGAAGTGAACCTGGAATTATTTTGTTTAGTATTAACCCTATACTCTGATCCAAAGAGGTAATGCGAGCTTTCTTAAAGATGGTAACGGCGTACCCTTTCCACACTGTTGATGCCGTGGCCGTCAAG
Source organism: Rhamnusium bicolor (assembly GCA_029963845.1). Taxonomy (NCBI): domain Eukaryota; kingdom Metazoa; phylum Arthropoda; class Insecta; order Coleoptera; family Cerambycidae; genus Rhamnusium; species Rhamnusium bicolor. The sequence continues at coordinate 1,551,043 of JANEYF010005380.1, read as the reverse complement.
ATTTTAAGTAAATTTCCGCTTAAAGCCATGAAATCGTCCATATATAACCTTACTTTTTGTACCAGGTGTTATTTGTTCAATCAATCTTTTTGAGACGACAGTGACTATCAAAATTTCTTGTAGTTAGTTTCGATGTTGCGCAGATGGTGCTGCTCAATTCAGTTCTAGCTATAAGAAGTATAAATAATTGGGGTTATTATGATTTAATTTAAGTGACAACTGCACAATAAAAGAAAATTATTGTAGTCTATAATATGATAGGCAATATTGTCTTGACATTAATTATCAATTAATGAAACAGTATAAGATCATCTGCGTTTGACGTCACAGATACAGTTAGTATAAAGAATTAATAAAATAACAATTTAAATTTTTTTTATTTTAAACCGTGGTTATATAATGTGGAATATTTATTTAAGGCATCTTATTGGCTTTAAGAGGGCTAATCAAACCAGTGTTTGTAAGGTGATTTTTCAAAATTTATTTCTTCCATACGGTTTGGTCAAATTACACCAAATTTGGAGGATCAGTAGTTGAAAGTGTACTAGAGGGTACATGTATATCTATTTTAATTAATTTTCACTTTATGTAGGGAAAATTTATACTGTAAATATAAGTGAAATTTGAACGTGATATCAATCGGTAAAATTCATACATGTCTTCTAGAATGAATCTTCATAATTATGCTCAGCAAGTTTCAAACTTTTATTCCGTACTATTTGGTTAAAATGAATTTTCAAAATAAGTATCTTTGTCACTACAAATGGAGCAAGGAAGTGTTACCTCTATCGGGAATCGCACCTCAATGAAGTCGGTGAATAAAACGTCCAGTGAAGGTATAGTCAAGAGCAAAATTATTCAACGGCGCATGCATAAAAACTTTCTAAAGAGTGACACAGCTATCCGAAGCTTTTTCCCGACTAGGCCCCTTAATTGCTTTCTTTAAAATATTACATATACAGTATTGTAGTATAACATACATGGCCTTTTCAAATTTTAAATTTAGCGGAACCCAAGCTGTGTGAGTAGAGACCTCTACATGTAAACAAAGGAACGATAGCACTGGCTACTAACGTTTTAAGTAGGGGATGTTTTTATTCAATAAATGACATATCGTAAATACACCTAACTTTATTATATTCATACTTGCGGTTCCATTACACAATAAAGATGACAGTTAAAAGAAATAAAAATATCAATGAAATTGAGAGTGTCAGGCTCACCTAGAGGTCCTGTGGGGAAAGAGCATGGCAGAGAAACCCACAATCTTTGCTCTCGACTACCCAAAATATTGTATGCAACCAACTTAACGCAGAAATGATAAAAATCTAACATTTTGATTGTAACAACAAAAACTTAAATTAAATATATATGTTCCTACTACGTGTCACCTCATACAAACAACATACATCATTTTTCAAACAAAACTGAAGAGTTTTGGTGTTAGTTTCGCAAAGGTACTGGGGTCCTATACAGGAGGCATCCCAGCTATGAGTTGAAGGTCGGAAAGATCTGTATGTGTGTTTTTTTTTTATACATATAAATTGATTGCTTATTTTGTTTATTTATGTTTTTTTTTTAAATAGATTCAATCCTTCACGGGAGAAAATATTAGTTTAATCAACAAGGCTCTATCACTCGACTGACATTAAGTAGGCACAACTAATATTTAATAATATTTACTTCAATACCGAGACTACTTTTATGAAGTTATGTAGAACAAAGGCAGACACCAAAATATTAAAGGTAGTCACGACAATCTAACAAATTTATATTCAATGAATGATAAAATTACTGTTGAACAAGTGAAACATTGAATAAACATTGTAAGAACTTTTAATCAAGAAAATTTGTGAACATGAGGCTATGGTGTATCGTTCAGACAAAGGATTATTTATATATTCAACTTTAAATAACATAATCATGATGTTACATAGAGAAATTAATACACACTATACATAAAGAATGATTACTTGTTAATTAACACTATAAAACTAAACACTGAACTATTTCTTCCCAACTTTTTTCAACTTAAAACTTCGAAATAACGCCTCTACTTTTTTCGTCGTCCGCACTTATTTTTTTCTGCTGAGTAGCCAAAACCCCCCGACCGCACCCAAAAATCCCATCGAGCTCTTCTTCGATTCCCCTTTTCCATCTACCAAAGACAGTCATTACCATCTAATATAGCCTACAGACAACTACCTCCTACTGCCATATTACAGAAATTATTATTATTAGTTACGTCCTCGACTGACAGATGGCGCGCACGATATTAACTTTCACAACTTTACAATGACAACCTCACCCAACAGATGGCGTCAGTTGTATTTTCCCACAGTATGTTTGTTAACTAGATGTCGTACACCTGGTTTCAAATAATTAACCGATGATTAATAGATCTAACAATGTACCTTCATTGGTATGACGGCCGGATACGGAGCGGGGAATATTTTTGTTTTTTAATCGAATGGTTACCGATATTTGTCCGCATAGGTAGTTAGTATATGTACTCCACATACCCCAATTACGCTGGCAGACAAAACTTTCAGTCGGCGCGCGGTAACCGGAAATTGAAAAAAAAAAATTTAGTTACCGGACCAAACCTAGCGAAAATGTTTGTTATGGTGTGTATAGTACTGTACTATAGTAGCAGACATTTGTATCGGTCGGTTTTTGAGCAATTTGCCATCAATGTGGCGAAAAATTGATCAAAATTTGAATGTTGATAAGAAATAGTTAAAATAAAAAAAAACGTCTGCCCAGCCAGCTTATGGTTCACAAGGCACTAAAAAACCCTAACGTTGGCTGGCAGATATTTTTGCCAAATTTAATTGGGGTATGTGGAGTACATATAACTACCTATGCGGACAAATATCGCTAACCACTCGATTAAAAAAAATCCTGCCGCCATACCAAAAGTTTCAAAAGAGAAAAAAAGTGTGGTACTCATATGGTCTCTTTGATTACCGACTGGCAGACGGTAACTTTTCATCGTCGAATTTGCGCGAGTTATTATCGTCGCCGAGCGGTTTGTCTTTTTAAAAAATTTAAAAATTGAACAAACTTTATTTTGACGAAAAATAACATGAGTTTATAATAATTGCAAATCTGACTACAAAGATATGTAGATTTAAATAAAATGAATAATTTTTTAGAACTAAAATAAAAGCTTGTTTAATTCGTATTTGTAACATTAGATTATCTTTGACAATTGAACGAATCAGCATCTCTGTTGGCAAGTAGTTCACGGCCGTCCATAACTTCTCCGCCCTTAGATAAAGAAAGGGCCGATGTTCCTCTTGGTGTTTTTCTTTGGATTTTGATTTAGTTGCAAATATGTTAAATGTTGGAAATCCGTTTGTCTTAGATTTGATGTAAATACTCCATAGTATGATTAGGACAACAAGTGATGACAATGATAAGGGTATAAATAATCTAAGGGTTCGATTGATTTGTAGCTCTAATATTTGGTCTTTGATTTCTTCTTGTAAATTTTCAGTACGTCTAGATAATGCAGAAAATTCGTCTAGGTCGACATGTTCCATTGTAGGCATATTTGAATGTTTTATGTATGATAAATTGCTTTCTATATTTAACATCGGAATATCTATAGGTTCCAGTGTTCTTTGAAAGTTATTATTCGGAGTGAGTTTGTATTTATCGACAATATTGTAGCATCTGTCTGGAATTATTAATAGATAGTTCCCTTTTAGTTGTTTCTTTTCCTTTTTTCCTCACAATTTTTTTCAGCTACGATGGTTGAGGGGTTAGTGATTATCCATGAGTTCGAACACTTAACTCTTTATATTTTATGATTGTTAATATTAATCTTTGTGAATCTACAGTTATTTTGTTGAGAATAATCGATAAGTTGAATTTCGCAAGGTTAATTTGTTGTTCTTTGTATAACAGAGTTGTCCATACAAACAAATTTGTTTATCTCTATCTCCTTGCATAGGATGTCGGCATGGGTATACCAGTTGGATTTCATTAGTAAATAATTTCTTTGTGGTAGGTATAATAGTAATATAGGATCCATTGTTTTCAATAGGCAATGGATACAGTTTGTAATAATCATAGGGTGTTGTTTCTATCAATGGTATTTTAATAATAAAATATGTGTAGGAGTCCTTCTGGTAGACTGAAGTTTTACAGAGTTTCTCGTATTTAATGTTTTGAAAAGTAGGTTGAAAAGGAATTTTTACTTCTTTCAGGTGACTTTGGATGTTTATTAATTCTTTCCTAAAGTCATTTGGTCTTATAATTGTTTGATGCATTTGTCTTAAATGCGCAAAGGATATCACTGTGGAAAGTTCTTCTAACATATTGTAAATAAGTGAGAGAGAATGTGATAGCTGTTCGAGAATATTTTCTACGACTAATAAGTGAATGCAAAGTCCCATTTTTTCTATTTTATTTTCAATATCGATCACCGGTGAATTAATTCTTCTCTGATTTTCTACAAGTGTCGTGATTGACTTATTTGTGGTATTAATAAGGTCATGAGTAATAGATAAATGATTTTCATGTCTATTTTTAATTTGGCGTCATTGTTAAATAATCTGTTGGAGTTTTCTTCGTATCGACCACCATCGTTCACATCTAAGGTGCCAGTAATTGATTTTTGAAAAGTACCAACAAAGTTAAACAGTCCTCTCGGTTTTCTAACATGGCTTGGTAAAACTTGCTCAAATAGTACAGAAGTTCTATTGATTTCAAAGGCTAAAATTCTATTTATTTGATATAATATAGTGTTGGCTATAGGTACGTCCTTTCTTGTTATTTCACAGAGTATATTTAGTTCCAAGTACTTATTAATATTTGCCAGGTTTCTAATAATTTCGTCTTTTTTCTGCATAAATGTTGAATGCATTAATTATTTCCCATTCTGATATGATGTTGTCTGCTGTGCCTAGGCGAATTGGTAGAAGTCCATGGTTGGCTTCTAAATTTTTTAGTCATAAAAGTAGATCTGAAATCAGACAATTGAGTTCGACATTCTTTATTGTTTTTTAATCTAATCATGCAAGTATTTATATTGTTAATGGAAACTATAGGAAATGGTCCGTTAAATTTAGGGACTGTTTTAGAGTCTCTCTTTTTTAGGTGCTCTAACATAAACATTTTGGCCTATTTTATACCTTTTTTTGTAGGTTTTTTTATCTCTTTATTAACCCTGTCAACAGTTGCTGCTTTTCTTGTTTCAGTTCTTTTATAGATTGAGTCGTAAAAATGGGAAAGTGCTTTCCTGTGTTCATCTAATGAATAATCGAAGATTATCTGATTTGTTTTTGTATCAAATAGGTTTTTGTTTGATAAGTGTCCAAATATGACATCAAAAGGTGTATGTCCTGTGGTGGAGTGATTGGTATAATTGTACGCTATAATAGCTAGCTACATAAGTTCTTCGTCGGTTTTTTTTATTGACTTGTGGATCTAACCGAAATATTCGAAAATGCTTAATTATTGTGGAATGAAATCGTTCCCAATGCCATTAGATTCTGGATGAAAGGGTGTCGTAAAGTAGATATCAATTTTATGATATGCCAATAGATTTCTTATTTGGCTTGGCTGTTAATAAATTCTCGACCATTGTCAGTTGTGATTGCGGCTGGGGTTCCATAATGCTCGAAGTAGTCGGTGAGGGCTCTAGCCACTTCACATGCTTCTTTACATTTTATTAGAATTGCTTGCCAAACTTTGAAAATAAATCAACTAAGGTCAGGTAGTTTTTCTGCTCGATGGTAAAGGTGTCCATTAAATTATTTCAAAAGGTTTTTGTTGTGTGGGTGTTTGGTTCATTGGTATCTTGGGTGAATGTATATCCAATTTGCCCTTTTGGCATGTGTTACACTCATTAATATAGTCTTGTATCGTGGGTAACATTTTATTCCAATAATATCTTTGTTTTAGTTTGTCGTATGTTTCTTGTGCACCTCTATGATTTGTCTTCTCTTTATGATACATTTTAATAGCTTCATTAATTTCTTTCTTTTTTCTTAGAAATATTCTTTCTTGTGTACATCTTATTAATTTCGGTCCATTATTGTTAAAATGTCTGTTATATACTCGACAAAAGTCCTCGTACATTTTGTCTTTATCGAAGTACATATAAAATGTAGATTTTTCGTTTATATAATCTCTGAGAAGTTCGATTATTTGATCATCGTTATGTTCATTGGTTATTTCAGCATATAGGATGGTTTTATTGTCTACATTTAGTGTCCTACACTTCCTGGGGTTCATTGGAACTGTCTTTATGAATATTTGTTTGGATTTTGTATTTATTATGTCGTCTATAATTTAAATGGTGTCTCGTGGTTCATTCTCCTCGTTGGATTGGGCAGTAAGATTTAGGGGATATCGAAGCCATTTGTGTCAATGTCTCTACCTTGTGTATTTTCGATTGGGTTAAGCGTTTGGTTGACTTCTTCAGGTATTGGTGTTGCTAATTCTTTTTCCCTGTCCAGTTCTTGTATTATTTTATCAAGTTCAGGATCATCGATGTTTACATGCATTGATTCGGTGTCAATAGGGTGAATTTCTATTCGTGACAATGCGTCAGCATTTGTATTTAGTTTACCCTTTTTATATTCTATATCAAAATCGAAGTCTTGTAATTTTGTACACCATCTGGTGAACGTTTTGGGGATCTTTTAATGAGAATAACAATCGAAGTGGTCTGTGATCTGTGTATATAGTGAGGCGACTGCCGTATAGATAAGGCCTGAAATAATGGGTGGACCAAACTAATGAGAGCAATTACTTCTCTATCACGGAGTAGTTTTTCTCAGATTCATTTAGTGTTCTGGATGCATAGGCAATGGGTTTATCGGTTCCTAAGCTTACCTGGGATAAAACTGATCCTAGTGCGAATTGCGACGCGTCCATTGTGAGGATAAAATCTCGGTGTTGTAAGAGTGGGTTGTTTGTTAAAATGTTGTTACAAGTTTCAAAAGATTCTACGAATTGTTTTGTGTGTTCAATTTTTGCTTCTTTCTTTAAGCAGGCTGTTAATGGTCTAGTGAGTTTTGAAAAATCATTTATAAATTTTCTGTAATACCCTATTAGTCCGAGGAATGATTGTATTTCTTGTATTTGGTATTGGAAATTTTACAATTGCCTCGATTTTATCCGGATTGGGTACTATACATTCTGGGGTCCGAGAAATTTTACTGTCTGTTTTAAGAACTCCAATTTGTCCAATTGTATTTTAAAGTTTGTCCTTCTGAACCTACCAAAGACTAAGCGTATTCCTTCTATGTGTTCTTGTAAGGATATAGAGAATACTAATACATCATCCATATAAACTAAACATTTGTGCTGAAGATCTGATAATACATGATTCATTGTTCTATGGAAGGTGGAGGGTACACTTCGAAGTTCAACAGGCATTCGTAAAAATTCATAGTGCCCTTCGTCTGTTGAGAAAGCTGTTTCCTCAATATCTTTTTGGTCCATTTCGATTTGGTGGTATCCGCTCGCTAAGTCCGAGTTTGTAAAATATTGACTACGGTCTAATTTATCCAATGCGTCTGTTATATTTGGGATTGGAAATTTGTCAGGTACAGTTTTTTGTAGTCTATAACAGTACGAAATTTCTTCTTTCCACTGCTGTCCATTTTCTTTGGAACAATCCAAATTGGTGAAGACCATGGTGATGTTGAATGTTTAATTATGTTCTGGTCTAGCATTGAGACAATTTTTTTTATTTTTGATTTATAGATATGTGGGAATTTGTATGATTTTGTAAAAATGGGAATGTTGTCTGTTTTTTTTAATCTCGTGTCTAATTTGGTTTGTGAAAGTAAAAAATGTCTTTATACTCAACACTCAAAACTCTACGAAGTTCTCGTATAGCTTCGTACTCTTCTTGTTTACAGTGTCTTAAATCAAGATTCTCCAAGTTTTTCTTTTGTAGGTTATCGTAATTTATATTTGTATCGTGACAGCTATCTATGTCGATGTCCATTGGTTCGGTTGTAAAGTTATTTAATTCACAACCAGGTATACATGGAATTGGTTCGGTTATTGTTAATGATTTTTCTTCATCAGTATTGTTAATAAGTAATATCGTTGTTTCATTGTCTTTGATGTTGATAAGTCCTGCTGGAATTTCTAATTGATTTTAAAATATTATAGAATTTATTATAGTTTCTCCAGAATTCTGCGTTGTTGGTATTTTTGGAACAACTTCTGTATTATGTTGAATATTATAATCATATTTACGTTCTTTGTCATTAATGGTAGATCCTAAAATTCTTTTTCTTTCAATGAATAATGGAATTTTTGCTTTGTCTGTTAATAGGTTGCTACAGGTACACTCTCCAACAAGAAATTTGGAAATAATCAAATACTTGGCACATGTATAAACATGTGCTTACTCACCTAAATTTTCTCGGAGTGCAGTGTAGCTTCTTGCTTACGGCAGCTTTTTGTCGGTAAGAGCAGTCGGGAGTAAGGAGGGTTAAAATTGAAACAAAAACATGGTAGCGACTAAGGGCGCCACGTAACTTAAAAAAAAAAAATGATTGTTTCTTAGTCTTGCAAAAGTTACGGAATACAAAACTTTGTTCCAATTCGGTGTTAAAGAATTATATAACACTATACATGTGTAAGGGAAGGTTAGGTTGATTAAACATGAATGAGCAAAATAAAAAAAAATTTGATAAAACAAAATTTCGTGTAATCTGTTCACCAATCTTTCTAATTGACAGTGATTTTTTTTTCCATAAATAAAAAGTACAAAACAAAAAAAGAATATTTGGTTCTTTGATCATTAACTAATTATGCTTTAGGCATCCCCCATAGTACTATGAGTCTGCTCATCAGCTCACATAAGCAGTTGGTAATCTAATATAATAAGTAACATGCGCTCTGGCAGAGCAATTAAAAATGTCCAAGTAAATAAAAAAATTAATAATAAATTAAAGATCTGGCCTTTCACTCTCGAGGATTCTCCCTCTCTCTCTAAATGCGGGTTAGCAATGGCAGTAACGTTAGTCAGTCCTTCCTTTGTTCACCCAGTGTATACCAATTCATAAAAAAAACTATCCCCTTATGGAAGGGTGAAATCCTAATCAGCTTATTCGCCAAAAAGCACAGTAATCTAGAACGGTAACCTAGTATGGTAACCTATCACTGTAACCTAGCACTCTAAAATTAAAGCAGAAATTATCATCTGAATTTAGCCCCAAAAAAAAACATTAAATTCACCTTCTTCTGAAGGGTTGCTACAAAAGAAACAATTGTGGGAACAAAAAAAACCCCCAAGTAGGAGATTAAATCTCAGGTACTCAATTGTGTGACTACAATAAAAAAAAACGTTCATTATAAATAATTATCTAGTAAATGAATTACTTACGAAAAAAACTTTGGTAGCACTTTCTGGATTTTCAAAAAAAAATTTTTGATACCATCCAACTTCCAGAGTTGCAGCAAATCGAGACACAATAACTCGAACGAGGAAAGTGTAGCTTTGAATTTCTATGAAGAGCCAAATAAATGAAAAATGTGTATCACACCTGAACCCACAGCTAATCACTAGTCATCTGCCATCAACATGTCTACCCGGAAGGTATATCAAAAAAAGTCTTTCCTGAGAGGACATTATTTAGTACTCTCAGTGTAGTTTTGTTGGTACCAATGGATTTTTATAAAACCTATACTAATGTCACTCGAAAGCTATACAACCATGTAAAAGAAAAGAATCCTTAATAATAATTAAATATAAATATCCGCCAAGAAATACTTTTCGAAGAAGTTCTGAAGGAACTAGCCACGTACCAACATTTACAGGTAAGTAATTAACGTACTACTTAATAATACAAGTCCTAAAACAAGTAGTGTCCTTTATAACCTTTATTTATTTTCAGGATATTTTCTCAATGAATTCCACAGTACTTAATGTTGCAAGTAGGAATGTTTCAAAATAGATAGAGGAAAGTGTTGAGAAAACTTTTAGAACGTGGTGGACAGCTCAAATAACCACTCATTTAGGAAAATCACCGTTTACTGTTTGGATCTCAAGATGACCGAATCGTGATTAGGAGTCGATATTATTTAAATATATTATTATACCAGTTTGCAAAGTAGGTGTTATAATGTTTTCTTTGCATGTTGTTTATGTTAATTAGATATTGGCAGTATTTAGTGATAATAAAAAAAATAAAAAAAACTGTTTTCTTCCATTAAAAAGTTCCCATTTCGTTAAAAATTTAACAGCAACCAACAATACACTTAAGGTGTTTTGTGGGTTGTACTTAACATTTAATCAATGTGATTGATTCATTATTTAAAACAAACAAAAATATAACCTTATAAAAAAATTAACCCGTAAATTTAAACAGTAGCATTTTGAATGCTACACCACCTTTTCCAAGGAAAGAAAAATAGATTAACTTGTTAAACAATTTTTCTACTGTTTTACCTAAATTTATTTATTTTTAAATAAGTATGAGGAGACAACCAGTAACATTTTAGAATGGTATCTGCGTGTACCACACGTCCAGAGGAGTCACAGTTAAGATTTGTCACAATTGGGATTTGTCGCTATCGGTTGGGTCTGCTAAAATAATTTACCTGTCTCCTTAACAAATTTACATAACCTGTATATTCAAAATGTAAGTGAAAGAAACTTGCAGTTTGATGAAATATAATTAATAAAATAACTAATTAAACCCTATATACAACATATATACATAAACCAGCATGGTTCGTGAAAATTTATATCATTTCACTACTATAACTTATCCAACTTTAGGGATCAAATAAAAGAAAAAAGGGAAAAAAAAATTTGAATTTTTCCTAACAAAAAATATAAAACGATAATAGGATTTATCCCACTGATACATCGGAATTAGAACCAAAATATGGTTTTAAATCTTTTATGTGCCATTCACCTGCTGGTGAACCATTGGCATTTTTTAGGTCATAAACCAAACGTGAAATTTTTTTGTGTACGGTACTTAATACATATTTAGGAGCAAGTTTTGCTGCAAATTTATTTGCGGCATCTGAGAGCACTTTGTTACGGCGCCAAACTTTATCTCCTATTTCAAAAGACAAATCATTTTTCTTAAATTATACACAGCGGCATTTCTTTGATAAGCAGAATGTAATTTATTTTTAACTGTCGAGAAAATTTCTGACATACCGTTCTTATCTTCAGAGTACATATTACGATCGCCTAAAGATAATTCTATATCGGCAGTAGAGTTTACTTTGGAATAATAATTTCCACTAAGGGGAACGTGTCTCCCAAAATTAAGAAAAGCTGGAGAAAAGCTAGTAACCTCATGTTTTGCCGTATTGATGGCTGCTTGTATTTTTGACAATTCTTGGTCCCAATGTACATGTTCATCAACATAACTTCTAATGGCGGTTCCTACAGTACGATTATTTCTCTCCACAAAGTTACATTGAGGGGAATAACGTGGGCTGAACCATATTTTTTTGCACTTGGTAGGAATCAGCTAATTTTTTAAATGTTCGACCCGCAAACTGTGTACCGTTGTCACACAAGATAAATTGAGGGACACCGTATACTAGAAATACATTGTTTTCCATAAACCGTACTATATTTTGTGCGGTAGCTTGGCGCATTGGGTGTAACAAAGTATATTTTGTAAACCAATCACCTACAACCAAAAGATAACTATAGCCCTTAGTAGAACGTGGAAGTGGCCCGATTATATCTACTGCTATAACCTGGAATGGATAACTTACTGATTTTTCAGCTCCCATTAAACCCATCCGCGAAGTATTCGCTGACTTTTGTGCCTGACAGACTTTGCATGACCGTACATATTTCTGAATGTCTGGTCTCATTTTCGGCCAATAATAATTCTCCCGTATTCGAGAAAAAGTTTTATAAAAGCCAAAATGTGAAGACATGGGCGGATCATGGCACGAAATAATAATAGCAGCACGCTGTAATTTTGGGACGAGAAATTTCCATTCACGTATGTTACTCTGGATAGGCAAACAGGACGGAACAAATTTAAGCAAAAGGTTATTTTCAACTTTCCATTGAGGATACAAAGTTGGATTATTGATGACCTTTTCTCGAAGTGAAATATACCAATTATCAAGGTTATCAGTAGAAATGTCTAACATAGAAATAATCGGAGTTTCTAAAGATTCTGAATCTTTGTCAGGGAGACGTGATAAAGCATCGGCTACTATATTTGATGATCCTTTACGATGTACTAGGTCAAACGTGAATTGACGTAATTTTACTGCCCATCGAGCGAGCCGGCCCGTTGGATTTTTTTAAATTATTGATCCACAGAAGGCTATAATGGTCTGTTATTACCGTAAAACGTGTACCTTCAACGAAAGGACGAAATTTATCCACACAAAAAAGTAAACTTAATAGTTCCCGTTCAGAGACCGTATAATTCCGTTCTGAGCGAGATAACGTTCTAGACGCGTATGCAATAACCCTTTCATTACCCCGTATAGTCTGCGTTAATATACCGCCAAGTCCCGTATCGCTAGCATCACACTGTATAGTGAAAGGCTCTGAAAAATTTGGCGAACATAATATGGGTGCTGAAATCAGGGCTTTTTTATATTAATAAATGAAGCTTCTGCTTCAACAGTCCAATTTATTTTTTCCTTCTTTTTCTTCCCTTTTGTAAGGTCTCTTAAAGGAGACACCTTTGTGGAAAAATTATCTATGAATCTACGATACCATGAGCATAGTCCAAGAAATCTTTTGACTTCTGTGGAAGTAGTAGGACGCGGATAATTCACCATAGTGGCTACTTTATCTGGGTCTGTCCGAAGACCATTAAAGTCCACCACATAGCCTAAATACTTAAGAGAAGTTTTAAAAAATTCACACTTTTTTTAAATTTATAGTGAGGTTTGCTTCTTTTAGCCGATTTCGAACCTCAGTTAATAGATATATGTGTTCCTCGAAAGTGGAAGAAGTTATAATAATATCGTCAAGATAACAAAAAAATTTTTGGTTCAAATTCTGGACCAAACAATGCATCAACTAACCTTTGTTGTGTCTGGGCACTATTGCACAGACCAAAAGGCATAACTGTAAAATGAAAAAGTCCCCTACCGGTTACGCTAAAAGCAGTTTTTTTCCCGTGATGACTCCTCTAAAGGTACTTGCCAAAATGCTTTCCGTAAATCTACGCTAGATATATATTTAGCATCCCTAAGCATACTAAGTATTCGATCAATTCGTGGAAGAGGGTAAGCATCATGTTTAGTTACTTCATTAAGTTTACGCCCGTCAAAGCAAAAACGATATTCTTCATTCGTTTTTTTCACTAATAGAACCGGACTATTCCAAGAACTATGTGAAGGTTCTACAACACCCAATTTTAATATTTCGTCAAGTTCATTATTTAAAATTTTTTGCATGTACGGTGACATGAGGTACTGTCTTTGTTTGAACGGTTTTGCGTCGCCCGTATCTATAGACAAAATGATTCTATTTGTGCGACCTAGCTTCGAATCGCTACTGATTTCATTAAATAATTCTATCAGATTATTAGCCTGCCTTTGTTGGGTAGGAGAAAAGTTTTCAAATGTACCTAAGTCCGATATTACATTAAAATCACTAATTTCCGAAGCAACCTCTATTCTAGAATTGCTAAAATTACTTTGGATATTCCAGGAATTATTTTTAAAATCCATTTTAATTTGAAATTGTGTACAAAAATCAGTACCAAAGATAAAACTTTGCGGTAAAGAAGGAACAAGTACAACTTTTAGTACTTGACAAGTGTTATCAACAAAAATTGGCAAATCAACTAAACCAGTGACGGGTTGCTCAGTTCCATCAGCGGTTGAAATATTTTTAAGTATTGAAGGATTTATCTTTACTTTAAATTTTTGCAATAATTTTATACCGCTCGCCCCTACTATAGATATGGTAGCTCCAGAATTTAGCAGTGCTACAATATTCTGATCATATAACTTAACTGAAATATAAGGCCGGTTGTCCAATTGTTTTTTAAGAAACAGTGGCGCAACTTGATAATTTTTATAAAAGTCTTTTACAAAATGTCGCCAATTCTGCCAATCTTTATGGTCAAAAAATTTAGTTTTTTTATTAGGGAAAATGTTAGCCTTAGTAATTTTAGAAGAGTAACGGCTAACTGAAAACTCTCCGACAGTTAGTTTAAATTACATTTTTTACAGGTGCGTACTGTAACATTGGGGTTTCCACATTTATAACAAAATTTTTTCTGGACCTGTAGTTTACAGTCGTGGTAAGTGTGATTATTTTTATTACAATTCCAGCAGATAATTCCCAATTGTCTGGAGGTACTAGGACCTGATAAATTATTATTTGTGGGAGTGACAGTATTTACAGTCTTTTTTCGTGTCTTTGGCTTTAAATTTATTTTTACCAAACTTGCCACTGTTTACGTTACTAGGAGTTACACTAGAGTTTGAAACATGATCTAATTCAGGATCAAACAAGGTAGAACATTGTCGTCTAACAGAATTACTTGAATCAGAATTAGAAATATTCGCCATCTCTAATTTTCTACATAAATTTGATAGTTCCGTTACAGAGTTGATGTCACTCAACGCTAAGCTTCTTCGATATTCAAATAATAGACCTTTTATTATGTATTTTACTTTAGTAACTTCAGCGACTGGTCTACTAAGACGGCTAAAAAAGTACTTCCATACAGGCAATAAAAATTACTACTCGCTCTGTTTTTCCTTGACAGCGAACTTTAATTTGTTCCCATACCTCGTCATCAAAATCTGGATTAAGAAAATCTCTTTTAAGTCTTACAACTAAGGAATCCCAATCAGTTACTTCCGATTTGATCTGTCGTAACCAAAATGTAGCTTTCTCAGTAAATAAGTCACTGGAAGCCTCATACAAGTCTAACTTGCTAATACGCCGAGCCTGAGCTAATTCTTCAATTCTTTCAATAAATGGAAGAAGTTTATTAGGGTCTCCGTCAAATTGTAAACCTAATTTGTACACCGGAATTGATTTTGAGTTATTAGACCTAAGTTGTGCTTGAAGTGCGCTACATGTATGAAAAACACTGTTTTCGGTATTATCAGTAACAGATACTGGCTGTACCATATCAACTTTTTCATGCAACTCGGCCTCTAATTGTAAACAGGACGCATACGATTCATTTTTTAAATTCTAACTGCAAAGCATTTTCATCCTCAATCGGCATGCGCTGAACTCGACAAGTAATATGTGCTATACGCGACTGTAATCTTTTAAATAAAGAATCTGAAGTAGGACCTTCAAATTCATTTATTAATGATTTTATGGATTCTAAAGTTTGAGTAATCTCCCCACATTCATTATCATAATTAAAATTTCGATCGACTAACGAATTTAAATCAACTTTATTTCGCTCTCTTTCTAAAAGTCGTTTTAAAATTGCACGCTTTTCACCTTGATCACGATTTGAAATTACGTTTCTTATTCTAAGTTCATAATTTAATTCATTACAAAGTAAGTGAACAGGTTTAAATGTAATGTCCATGTTAAAATATTAATATTTGATAAAAACAACCAAGCTGTTTAAATACGCTTTAAACCAGAAACCAGATAATAAAAGAATAAAGTATTTTAGTCTTTTTATACACACATACCTAAAAAAGCATACTATTTACCAGTAACCATAATGGACATAAAAAGTGAAGATTCAAGGAAATGAATTTATTCCATACACACTCAGCGACAAAAGTCAGGACTCCTATTAAAATTATTATTTCAATTTATCAAATAATTAATTTTTTTTAAATAAATCAGTCAAGAGAAAACCAGGCTTTAATTTTACTTGCTCATTCACGAATCAACTGTATCAAAAATTTATGTAATATAAACTGATAGTAAAATATCAAAAAAAAAAATTTTAAATTAAACAAACTACCATATTTTTGCAAAAAGAACTATTTAGTATAATTGCATAGATATTGCTTAATATCCCTCAAGGCCTCACGTTGGCTGTGCCACTCTGCTACAGGTACACTCTCCAACAAGAAATTTGGAAATAATCAAATACTTGGCACATGTATAAACATGTGCTTACTCACCTAAATTTTCTCGGAGTGCAGTGTAGCTTCTTGCTTACGGCAGCTTTTTGTCGGTAAGAGCAGTCGGGAGTAAGGAGGGTTAAAATTGAAACAAAAACATGGTAGCGACTAAGGGCGCCACGTAACTTAAAAAAAAAATGATTGTTTCTTAGTCTTGCAAAAGTTACGGAATACAAAACTTTGTTCCAATTCGGTGTTAAAGAATTATATAACACTATACATGTGTAAGGGAAGGTTAGGTTGATTAAACATGAATGAGCAAAATAAAAAAAAATTTGATAAAACAAAATTTCGTGTAATCTGTTCACCAATCTTTCTAATTGACAGTGATTTTTTTTTCCATAAATAAAAAGTACAAAACAAAAAAGAATATTTGGTTCTTTGATCATTAACTAATTATGCTTTAGGCATCCCCCCATAGTACTATGAGTCTGCTCATCAGCTCACATAAGCAGTTGGTAATCTAATATAATAAGTAACATGCGCTCTGGCAGAGCAATTAAAAATGTCCAAATAAATAAAAAATTAATAATAAATTAAAGATCTGGCCTTTCACTCTCGAGGATTCTCCCTCTCTCTCTAAATGCGGGTTAGCAATGGCAGTAACGTTAGTCAGTCCTTCCTTTGTTCACCCAGTGTATACCAATTCATAAAAAAAACTATCCCCTTATGGAAGGGTGAAATCCTAATCAGCTTATTCGCCAAAAAGCACAGTAATCTAGAACGGTAACCTAGTATGGTAACCTATCACTGTAACCTAGCACTCTAAAATTAAAGCAGAAATTATCATCTGAATTTAGCCCCAAAAAAAAAAACATTAAACTCACCTTCTTCTGAAGGGTTGCTACAAAAGAAACAATTGTGGGAACAAAAAAAACCCCCAAGTAGGAGATTAAATCTCAGGTACTCAATTGTGTGACTACAATAAAAAAAAACGTTCATTATAAATAATTATCTAGTAAATGAATTACTTACGAAAAAAACTTTGGTAGCACTTTCTGGATTTTCAAAAAAAAATTTTTGATACCATCCAACTTCCAGAGTTGCAGCAAATCGAGACACAATAACTCGAACGAGGAAAGTGTAGCTTTGAATTTCTATGAAGAGCCAAATAAATGAAAAATGTGTATCACACCTGAACCCACAGCTAATCACTAGTCATCTGCCATCAACATGTCTACCCGGAAGGTATATCAAAAAAAGTCTTTCCTGAGAGGACATTATTTAGTACTCTCAGTGTAGTTTTGTTGGTACCAATGGATTTTTATAAAACCTGTACTAATGTCACTCGAAAGCTATACAACCATGTAAAGAAAAGAATCCTTAATAATAATTAAATATAAATATCCGCCAAGAAATACTTTTCGAAGAAGTTCTAAAGGAACTAGCCACGTACCAACATTTACAGGTAAGTAATTAACGTACTACTTAATAATACAAGTCCTAAAACAAGTAGTGTCCTTTATAACCTTTATTTATTTTCAGGATATTTTCTCAATGAATTCCACAGTACTTAATGTTGCAAGTAGGAATGTTTCAAAATATATAGAGGAAAGTGTTGAGAAAACTTTTAGAACGTGGTGGACAGCTCAAATAACCACTCATTTAGGAAAATCACCGTTTACTGTTTGGATCTCAAGATGACCGAATCGTGATTAGGAGTCGATATTATTTAAATATATTATTATACCAGTTTGCAAAGTAGGTGTTATAATGTTTTCTTTGCATGTTGTTTATGTTAATTAGATATTGGCAGTATTTAGTGATAATAAAAAAATAAAAAAAACTGTTTTCTTCCATTAAAAAGTTCCCATTTCGTTAAAAATTTAACAGCAACCAACAATACACTTAAGGTGTTTTGTGGGTTGTACTTAACATTTAATCAATGTGATTGATTCATTATTTAAAACAAACAAAAATATAACCTTATAAAAAAATTAACCCGTAAATTTAAACAGTAGCATTTTGAATGCTACAAGGTATCCATTTTTAAAATCAAGAGTGGCTCCTACTTCTTGCAAAAGATCCAAGCCAATCAGTCCCTCATATGTTTCATTGAAGTTGAAAATATAATGTGTATATAACATTCCAGGTTTATTGAAAATTTGTAATGGAATATTAGCTGAGTAGAAATGTAGTGAAATACTGTGAGATGTTTTATCTGAAAAAGATCTTCAATTTGATTCAGGAGAAATGTTTTAGCAATTTTTTTCAGTTATTAATGTTTTTGTAGACCCTGTATCTATCATAAATTTGGCTTCTAGTTCCGGAATAATAATATATGGAAGATTTGTGTTAGCTGCGACATTTATTTCTAATTGTTTTGTTGGTTGATTAGTTAGTTCTTCGTATTCGTAGGGTTTATAATATTCATCTCCGAGGCTGGTATAGTAAAATTTTCGTCCTCGTTAAAATTTCTTCTACAAATTGTTCTTCAGAGTAATAATCATTTTCTACACCTTCTGGATTAAATGTTGTTTGTTGGTAATAGTCCGGTTCATATTCATAGTTTTCTAAAGAGGCACTCGGTATCTGTCCATCTCGGGACATTTGTTGTTTGTAGGATTTTTGTTCTTCTAGTAGTTCCTGATGATGTATCCATCGGTTGGCGATATGTTTGTTGTGGTTTTGGTTGGAAATTAAAACGTTGGGGATTTTGTAAATTTTGGAAGTTTCGATTGTTTAGGAAATTTGGTGGAGTTTGGAAGTTTTGTTGTGTTGGAGGATTCTGACGTTGGAAATTCGGGAAAGTTTGAAATTGTTTCTATTAGAATGTTTGTTGTAGGTATCGAGGAGTGAAATAATTTGGTAGACGGTTGGGTACATTTGTCGTAGGACGATTCATTGTAGGGTTTGTTCTAGGAAGGAACGGTTGTGCATAGGTGGGGTTGCATTTTTGATGTCCATAGTTAATCTGCGTTGTCCTTATTTGAGATTGATTATTTTTGGGACCTAACTTTTGTTGACGATTGTAGTTCATATTTTTTCTTCATCCACTATATTTATGGCGTCTTTTAGAGTTTCGGGTACTTTACATCTTAGTAAGTGGTTTAAGTGGGCGTTGAGCCCTGTTAGAAAGGTTCTTAGTGCCATTTTGTTGTATAGCATTAATTTTTCTGATCTTAATGCTATTGGATTGTCAGTCATTTGCACCTTGGAAAGTAAAAGGCTCCTTAGCGATATTCATCTGTCTACAAATTTGCTAGGGGATTCGTTGTGATTTTGTGTTAAAATCATTATTAGGTCATTAAGTGGGGATTCTTCATTACGTTGGTCGCCAAATATATTTAATAATAAAAGTTTTAATTCAGGGAAAGGATTGACTTCTTTGGCTTCTAAAGTTTGAGCTGCTTTGCTTACGATCTTATTTCGAAAATGTAACATTCAAAATTGACCTAGGACTTTCTCGCACGTATCCAAAAATAACGGTAATTTAGAGGCATCTCCGTCAAAATGGGGGATAAGGTCTAAATAATCTCTAATGCTAATATCGTTTCTAGCCATTGTATCTAAATCTGAATCCGAAGTTGTTTGAATATTATTTGTATTATTTGTCAATAAAAATTGGTTAGGACCAAGAGTTGTAAAACAAGATTAGCTAAAATGTGGTCGTCGTTATTAGAGTCTGTCATATACAGGGTGAGTTTTAAATGCGTAGTTATATTTGAACCCTCAATATATTTCGTCGTGTACACTGTCAAAAAATTTTTTTGAACAAAAAAAATTTTTAATTTCTGATAATTTTTTTCGTCCTCTAGCCACTGATAGTCACTGGAAAACTTTGTAAACGCCGTTCACAGAAATTACGTAATAGACCGACGGTACATGACCAATCAGGTGCAACGGTTTTAAAATGCATGCCAATCATATATATGAATGTAATTACCATGAATATGCCAGAAACGCGCATTTTGGACAGTCGTCGCGTGCAGAAGGGTGTGTGAATTGATTTTTCGTTTGCATGGAATATGCTGTGCGTCGATGCCTGTGAACGATTTTAAAATGGATGCCCAATAGTGCCAAACGAAAAGCCGTGAAAAAAAATCCAGCGGAAACTTATTGACATGCAGTTTCCGCGCGCACAACAAATTTTGGTGCGCACATAAATCATAAAAATTTTTGCTACCTCCGAACGAAGGTAAAATGCATGCTAATATGTTTAATGATAAATATGCACCGCCAAATGACGATTTATAGATTGGCATGCAGTTTTATAATGCAGAACGTTATTAAAAGTTATTCCTAAAAATGCAAAAAATTCAGGTCTCTCCGAACGATTTTAAAACGTACGTTAATCAGTTTTATGAATAATTTGCACTACCAAACGACGATTTGCCGATTGGCATGCAGTTCTGTAGTGCAGAACGTTATCAAAATTTATTGCAAACCGTGCAAAAAAAATTCAAATATCTCTGAATGATTTTAAAATGCATGCCAATTACCAATTTATATACCAATTTCCGATGGATTTTTTTCACGGCTTTTCTTTTGGCACTATTGGCATCCATTTTAAATTCCATGCAAATGACAAATCGACTTGCACACCCTTCTGCACGCGACGACTGCCCAAAATTCGCGTTTCTGGCATATTCATGGTAATTACATTCATAATAATATATATGATTGGCATGCATTTTAAAAACGTTGCACCTGACTGGTCATGTACCGCCGGTTTATTACTGAAGATAGTGTTGCCACTGACAGAGTTCTTAATCGCAATTATCCTATAATTGCAGAATTGCAAATTTTGAATTTAAAAAAAATATATTACCCTTTTGTCACGGACATTTTGTAAGATGATATTAGACTTATTTAATATCAGTGTAGACGCCGTACCAAAACAAATGTAATAGTTTATAAAACATTGAGCTCTTTTTAAGAAAGCATGATATCTGTACACACTGTCCGAAAATAAGAAATAAACTTCAGGGCAGCCAAGGCGCGATTGATTAGTCCTTTGTGGAAAGCGACACTTGTTACTTGTAGCTTGCTCTTAAAATAAAAGGTGTTAAAAGTATCTGTTTATCTATTTTTCCTTGTAAACTTAGGTAATCCTGACACTTTTTTTATAAATAAACATAACTCGTCCTGGAATGACCTCGTGTGGGAGAGGGCTACACATTTAGAGACAATGGACATACATCCAATATCCGAGTATACTACGATTAATCTCTCTCACAGAAAAATCCCAGTTCCTCGACCGGGAATCGAACCCGGGACCCCGAAGTTTCGAGCCAAATACGTTACCTCTAGACCACGGAGCCATATAGTTTTATTACTTAAAAAAAAGTGCAGGTAGACAAGGGGAAATAATGGTATAAATACCATGAAAATGGTATGTCTGGCAACACTGATTAGGTGCGTGGTTAGAAGTATGAAGATCATAGGTTACATATGCAACGCTAATATCGCAGTTCACATTATGGCGTGGTTGAATTTTTGTCATGTAATGGCCTATCCCGAATAAAGTGCTGTTTTCTCAAGAAAAAATTGATCTTTTTTTATAAAAAATGACGTATACTATCTTCCTAACCGTCCAGAGTATTATGGAGGGAAAAAATGCAAACTGTTAGGTATGATCAGTATAAAAAGTGACAGAAATGTGTGAAAATACTGCAGACTATTTTCCATCACCTGATTGTCATTGTGTGGCACCTTCAATGTTTTACCATTAGAGGCCAATTAAAATAGTAGAGAGCTGATTTATTCCTTGAACACCTACACATTTGAAATTATTGTAATAGCAGAGGGTAAGTACCTACTTTTTAAAAATAATAATCCTTTTATAAACTTTGAAAAAATGAGATGGGAACATTAAATTCCTCTTGAGATTCCCTAAAAAAGTTTACTGTTCATCGGAAAATTTAGTTTTAGTTGTACACTCCATATGAAACGCTTAAAAAGAAATGTTGATTGGTGCAAGAAAAGGCAAAATTGTACATTTCTCACATTGAAAGGTATTTCAAAATGTTTAAAAATTATTTCAAGTGGAGCAATTAATCGTTTAAGTAGCTAATTATTTCATCCAATGTTATTATAAATTCGGGAATGAACTTAATGCTAGGTCTCGGTTTTTCAATCGTGGGTTAGCTAAACTCACACTTCTAGAATTCGAATTTTTTCAATTTTACATTTGTTTTGGAAGTGGTTATAGCAACAAATATTTTATGCTAAAGTAACTTTTAGTTGAAGTGGTTTGTATTAGAATTTCATCGATTTTTGTGAAAATATAAAATCGCGCCTAAGTGAGAGAATTGCATAAGATATGCGGCAACGTTGTTTCAGTCCATTACATCATTTTTTCTAAGATATAGAATGTTTCCAGTAACCAGCAGTTCCAAAACAGTTTCATCATATTTTTTTGAGTCGATAACTTAGTTACACGTCGGAATTAAAAAAAAAGTGTCAGAGGATTTCTACAGATGTCAAGAATCGGTGGTTTAAATATAACTACACACTTAAGACTCACCCTGTATATATTTGGTACTTACAGGAATAATAATTTGATGATAAAAAACATGAAGGCTCTGGTATATATATATAATCGATTACAATGTTACGAGGAAGAGTACTCAGAAAGTATATTCTCAGGGCGTGCTTTATTACACTTTGATTGATTATATATTTTTTACTTGAGCAGGAGGGCAGTTATTGTCACGTCGGTATATAGTCGTTAATGTCAGTTCCCTAAGTAACACGTGCTTTTAAAGATGTTTTCTTTCTTGGGCCGATCTTTCACATGTAGTGCTAGGAAAGAAAGTCTTGGTTTCTTCTAGGGCTTATGTGATAACCACAAGTGCTAAGCCTCACGGTACTCTGGTGATATGTTACTGAGCGTGTGATGGTCTTGCTCACCTTTCTAAGGCGGAATTCCTTAGACCGAGCTGTAACACGTTTATAGCTCAGGGTTTGAAAGGATTATTAGGGATTCGATAATAACGAATGGTATGACTAGGTATGCAGAGGCTTCTTTTCTTGATTTTTCTTACTTCTTAAAATGTTTCTTAAAATTACGGTGATACCAAAGGTATGGTAAAGTTTTCGCAGGTTTTCTCTGATTAATCGAAGGAACGACGAGTTTTTCAATAACAGCTTGAAAAACCTCAAAGAAAATTTGACCCTACTGCGCCAGTTATTATCGTCGCCGAGCGGTTTGTCTTTTTAAAAAAATGAATTTAAAAATATAACAAACTTTATTTTGACGAAAAAATAACATGAGTTTATAATAATTGCAAATCTGACTACAAAGATGATATGTAGATATAAATGAAATGAATAACATTATAGAACTAAAATAAAAGCTTGTTTGTCGTCTTTATAACATTAGGTTAACTTTGACAATTATCTCTGTTCTTGGTAGTTAGCTCAGGGCCGTCCGTAACTCGCGCTATTGCCCAAACGAGTGTAAAACAAAATAAGTCACCAATATAATTTTTCTGAACGGAACACTTTCAAATAAAAATAACATTATTGTACCAGCTGTACTAAATATAATTAGCGTATTATCTATTTTATGATTCAATATTCATCATAGAAAATTGCCGGGAAAGTAGTTGTTTAGAAGAATCTATATTGTATTTATATGTTACAAATTTTTTGTAAGGTTTGGAAAATAGTAACTAGCAGTTTATTATATATTCTGAAGCAAGATATGTCCTCGCCTAAAACGGGAATTATTTTAATTAATAAACCAACTAGCCAGCTACTTATTTGTCTTGAACAGAAATCAAACAATTAATAAACAGTATCATTTATTAAATAAGACACTACACAATAATGAAAAGTTAATTAGAATTCGAAAAGAAAATCCCACAACCAGCATTTAATAAAATATTTTACAACTGCAGAGAAGTTGTTAATGATAACTAATAGTGTTACTAACAGATATAAAATATATACATAAAGTAAAGACAACGAAATACGAAATAACTACAATACAAGTAATAATAGTCAAAGAAGCCTAAAACAACAAAGTATTTTTCAAAATATACCTAGAAAAATAAAAATAAATATTACCTACTTAGGAGGAAATAAATACTATACAACTAAGATATAAATATACAAAACAGAACAACTAAAAAACTTCTTTTCGAAAACTAAAACCATACTGATCACATTTTATTCGCAATATTCTTGCTAATTGGGGAGGACCACAGTAGAAGACTGTTACTTTACCTTTCTTTTGGTCCAGAATTTGTTTGAAGACTTTATCCCAGTTCGGACGACCAGCGTTCGTTCTTGTTTTTAGTCCAGTTATCAAATCTCGTTTACCCTAAAACAAAAAAAAAACAAAAAACGGTGGTGTATAGATTTCTTAATTAGTATTATTGAACATAACGTCATAAGAGAAGGACTATTGCACCTTAAGACTATGATTGCGGCAGGATTTTATTTATTTATTTATTTCCGTCTAAACAGCCATCAACGCAGCCGCGTGGATATCGGGTTGGCTCCGAGCACAGATACCCTTGTGGGTCGTCGTTATGTATTTTAATATACTTTTGATAATAAAACGAATCATGCAATGATTTTGAATGATGATAAAAAATATAAAAGTGTAAACATTTCGTTGTCCACGTGTTTATATTGTATTTTGAATATAAAACAAAACAATTGTAAATTAAATGCTTTTAACCACCGTTTATTTCTATAATATTTTGAGCGAAATTAATTATTCAATTATTATTATACAGGGTGTCCGGAAATTCTGTTCGCATATTTCGATTGGTAATTCTGCATGAGAAAATATTAGGAACAATTTTCATGAGTGCGGATATGCTTCGTAAAAGAGCTACGACTTTTTGAAGATGCTATCCAATAAGTAATTTTTATTTAATAGCATCTCAGAGATATTATCTCTGAGATGCTTACATCTATAGCTAAACTGGAACATAATAAACTAAATGCTTTGAAATATACCAAATAAAATAATCTAATGGGTTAAGATCTGGTAAACGAGCGGGTTAAACTATGGGATCTACTTCGTATTATCCGTATGTTATTACATATGATTATTATGTAATCTATTGATTATATAATAATAATTTACTCCCGTATGTTAATATACGAACCTTATGTATGCCTACAATTTTTAATTTTCGGGTTACAATTACTTTGTTCCCGTTTGCAATTTATTAATCACAATAATAGGATAATTAGTTTGATTTGTTATTAATTATGTAATTTTTATTTCACAAGAAGAAATTTTTCAAATTTGCCCAATGTATAATTAACTCAAATTTAAGAATGTAGTTTTAAAAAAGGTTTCTCTTACCTTCTCATGTAATAAATCTAACGCCAATTGCAGTCCAACTGCCTTCATATCAGTTTTCTGTAAGGCACTTGTTATATACATGTGCATTTCTAGAAATCTCTCCATTGCTCCTCCTAACTCTGCCTGCTCGATTTCTAATTGCGATAATAAATTTACAAACCATTCGAAAGATCTTTGATCTCTATTTATCCAGAAGAAGTCAACCTGTTCAACAATATTATTGATTATATTCCTCTAAGAAAATAATATTTTGGTATAATAATATGTCTTTAACTATACATAAATAGGCCAATCGGCAGGTCATCTAAATTAATCGAGTGGGGGAATAATTCCGAAAAACCTGAAATTAATTTTAATCTAGTATTTAATTATATAGGCCTCGGAAGTCACATACTAATTTTGCACATCCTGAGATGTTGAGCTTTTGCTCATATTTTTTTTTTTTTTATATGTTTGAAAATATCTCGGTGCGTCAACTTAATAGAAAACCATATAGTCATCAAAGTTAAAGATGGGTAAGTTCTCTACTAAAAATGTTCTATATATTTGTGTTGCACGTCTATTTATTTCGAAATAATAGGTGTGCAATTACTCGTATATGCTATGTTGGATTTTTCGATGTTAAGTCAAATCTAATCTACGATTCCATATGATATTTTCAGTACAAATAGATATCAATTCTTCATACAATCTAGATATCAATGCTTAGTACAATATATTACCAAAAGCTTACCCAACTTAGCATCATTACCACCAACCAAACATGTAATTTGCTTGCATTCTTTTCGCTCACACTTTCAAATTCAGCAATGTTATGGAAATAAACAATCACCTTTAGCCTGGGGATGGAAAAATTCAAAATATCTGTAGATACCAATCCACACTCTAGAAGAAGCAGCCTTTCAGAAGTTATTATTATATTAAAACTTGTTTCTTGTAAATATGCTCCAAAAGTTGCAATGTAGGTTGTAGTTGTTGCAAAGCAGGTTTAAGATTCTCAATAATGTGTGGATTCTGCCAAGGAAAATCTTGTTC
Source organism: Rhamnusium bicolor (assembly GCA_029963845.1). Classification (NCBI taxonomy): domain Eukaryota; kingdom Metazoa; phylum Arthropoda; class Insecta; order Coleoptera; family Cerambycidae; genus Rhamnusium; species Rhamnusium bicolor. Next base: position 1,524,678 of record JANEYF010005380.1, on the reverse strand, counting down.
GAATATTGCGGACGAATATGAATTGGATGAAGTCGACGAGAACGAAATAGATTATGAAACAGAAAACACTTTGGAGTATTCCGACCGTTATCAGTTAACTTCGAAAAATGAGACAGATTATGTAAAAAATGAAATGGATGGACCATCAATTTCAAAACAAATATAAGATAGCTTAGTGGACTATGCCTTTTAGGGATATCAAAACGCGCCGAGTACTAGGTATATCTCAAGATAGTGTGGAAACGAGTATACACTTGACTGAATGTTTTCTTGACTGGACTTGGGAAAATTCATGTATATTGACAAAACATTAAACAGTGAGGTAATTTTAAGCTGGTAGCAGAAACTGGACGAGTTATGAGATTGGTGGTACATATTTCTCCGAAACGTAACAGCTCTAGAACAAAAATGTATAGAACAGTTTTTGTAAAGAATTTACAAATCTTTAACTTCGATAAATAAATTTTTCTGAACAAGATTTACAGGAAACAACTACTCAGCGGACAAAAGTCCCGAACTGAGTTGAATTAAATCTGCAAGTCTTGTTTGGTAGCTAAGATCATTCCACACTAGACATATACTGGTTTCGAACTTGTTATGTTCTCGTCAGTATGCCATAGGTAATGGAAAATACAAACAATAATAGGAAACCAGGCATACATGTTATAGTCATGTTTTCTGCCAATTTTTCCTAATTTCTCTTTAGGTTCTGAATGATGTCATTATTTGATGACACTGTGCAAGTTTAGATGAGTTTAGTAGCCTCTTTAGCTGCTTGGTCTACAATTTCGTTTCCTGTTGTTCCAACATGACGTTTTGCCCAGATAAATGTTATTGTTACCTGTTTTACATTCAAATTGTAAATCTGCTTTTTTATGTTGCATGTTATTATTCTTATAATTTTTTAAGTTAAAATTGTTGAGATCTTGCAAAACAGACTTTGATTCGAAAATTATAACTGAATCTCCTACTTTATTTTCTGTTATTCAGTCTATGGCACGGACTACTGCAAAAGGCCTTGGCAGTATATATTGAGCAAGATTCATGAAGGTGAAATTTATATGATTGACTGGTGTTTGAAACGTAGAATGCGTTACCTATGTCGCTACCGATTTTTAATCCGTTTGTATAAATAACTACATTTTTATTATATTTATTTAAAATATAATCAATTATGGTTTTATTAACTATTGGAGTCTCGGTATAATATGGGAATAGTACAGTTGGTTTAAATATCAATTCGTCATAATCAAGTTGGAAAATTGGATGTTGTATATAAGATTCTATAAGTTCGTCGTATTTTACAGAGTGAATAAAAGCATCCATCAAAGGGGGACTGTTTAATCTCTAGTAATTATTAGTGAAAATTTCGATGTTAATAAAGTAAATACTATTGATGATATTATTTGTATTAAGTGATCTGATTTTAATCATCATTTTGTTAGCCAAGAATTGTCTGCGTAAAGTTAAAAGCGGTTCTTGAGCCTCAGCTAGAATGGTACTATATGGTGATGACCTCATTGCTCCAATACATATCCGAATGGATTTATATTGGATACGCTGGCCAATATAAAACATTTCTATAGTCCATAACATATCGCATATGAGACCTATAAAACATAAGACAAATTGTTGTGTCTGTTCCCCATTTCTTTCTAGGCACACATTTTAACATATTTATGCCTTATTCATATTTTTCTTTTATGTATTTAATATGTTTTGTCCATAATAATTTATTATCCAGGTTCATACCTAGATTTTTGTATTGGTTTACAATTGAAATATTATAGTTTTTAAAATGGATATTTTCAGTCATCCTCCTAAGCCCATGTCTTTTTTAAAATATTACTGCTGACGCTAAATCCATGGTCTATTAACCAGTCTTTTTTATACAGTGTGCCATATACCTTAGGTCGGTAACGCATCTATTATAAGAACTGTGGATAGTGTATAAACATAATATCGTCGGCATATTACATACATTCGATGTAGTCATCGAACATGCAATGCAAGTCTGCAGTGTAGATATTAAATAAAAGAGGACTGAGAACAGATCTTTGCGGCAATCCTAGAGAAATTGTTCTAGAGCCGTGTAGAAAATTATTATAATCTCTAATGAGGACTTTCATATTTTTAAAAATTTCTGTTATATTAGTAGATAGTCTTATACTAAGATTATTAAGCTTAACGTCCAGGATGTTTAAATCAACTGAGTCATATTATGCATCTTTAATATCTAAAAAAAAAAGACAAGTTCAGTAATCACTATTTGAGAATGTACATTGAACATCTGTGACTAACTGGATAATCGCATTAATAGGAATTTGTCCTCTCCAAGGGCCATACTGGTTTTAGGCAGTAGTGAATTATGTTCTAGATACCATTCAGGCCTTGTCTTAATCATTCTTTCGAACGTTTTCGTAAGACAAGACATGAGCGAAATAGGTCGGTAGGATGCAGAAGAATTAGGATTTTTATTTGGATTTAAAAAAAATTCATACAATGATCAACATATCTACTTTTCAACCAACAATAATTATATATTTTTAATAGAAAAAGTTTTGCGGCTCGCGGAATATTTTGTATAATCTTACATGTAAAGCTATCAAGACCTGGTGCAGTGCTTGGACACTCTTTTATTGCCGATTCAAGCTTTTGTAATGTAAAGACTTTATTTATTGGGTTTTCAAGAGTACCATCCACATTATTGTTAAGGTTTTCTACTGTTACGTTTGGGGCAAATGATGGAGCGAAATAATCTAGAAGATTTTCGATAACATCGCTTTATAGTGGGTTATTTTTTTACACATATTTTTGTTATCTATTTTTTTTAATTTAATAAAATTTCAAATTTCCGAGCTTTTATTTAATTTACTGATGAAACTTTTCCAACTTTCTCGATATTTTTGTTTAAATAATCATTTCATTTGAGATTCAACGTTTTTATATCTCAAATAATTGTCTAAATTAGATACCTTATAAGATATATTTTATTACCTTTCTTAAGTTCATAACGGTGGCTGGTATTTCGCTGGCCCATGAAAATTTACACCTTGGACATGTATGCCTTGCCTTCCAGTACCTATGCATAATAGACTGTAAAATAGAGGCAAATGGTGTGACTCCTATTCCGGTTGCAATCAGAACTGCATGTTGTGCCCGGAAAATGTGGCTGGATGGAGCTCCATATGGACCGTCCAAATATATCTATAATTTGGAATTCATTTTCTACATCACTACATAAGCAATTACTTCTTCATAAAACATAGTACATCACAAACAAAATAAAAAAAAATAAGCAGTACTTATGTGATATTTTAACAAATGTAATATATCTTTAAATAGATCAACTTTCTGTGATATTCCGCTTTATATCGGGTGGTAATTTAGTGTGAGATCTGTATGCGATTTCATTAATATTTCAGTTAGAAATCTGAAAATTATATATAAGTGTATTTTGTTGCTGAACAATTCAAAAACATATTCAACTATACAAGGCGTTTCAGTTTTACAGTACATACGTCAACTTTCTTACTTCAAATGGAATGGTACATTTTTTGTTATAAATTTAGATACCTTTTCAGTGGTATGGAGATAGACTTAGGTACTTAGTACACTTGTATATTTTTATTTTTTGAGAATCAGAACTCAATTCCTTTTCAGTTAATATAGATATTTAAATACCGAATTCAAACCGTTTTCATGGTATTTACAAGTTTTTAAAACTTACCAATTTTACAATTTTTTAGAAGGCGATGAGAACTAATCGTCAAATTATTCAAAAATCGTTTATTAATAATTTAATTACTGTAACATTTTAAAAATAATATAAGTAATAATTACCAAAACTAAACCTAAAACTATATCAAGTGTTCAAATAGGGTTCCATTGTTTTCAATGAATTTTTTTAGCTCTATATATTATACTTTTTTGCAGATTTAAAAGCATTCATGGACTAATACTAGCAAGGGCGTCCCTAATCCTCATGTCATCTTATGTAGTTGGGGAATTTCATAAACTTTATCTTTGACAAAAGTCCAGGATATCTGATGACCTATAGGTGGCCAACTTATCGGTCCTTCTTTTCCGATGCGTCAATTTGAAATTGTAAAATTTAAATACATCCTAACGATTGCCGCATGATGAAGTTGCAACATAGTGAAACCACAATCGCTGCATCGTGTTTCGTGGTACTATTTCATTTGGGCACAGCCTCTAACTGTTACATTGTCTCAACAGTGGGCGGTATGCTTCGCATTATACACAGGGTGCGGCAATCCTGCGTCCGACTTCAATATGTCGAGTTCTATGATAGCTAGAAACTTGATTTAAAAACATAAATAAACTAGACAAAAAAAGTCTATAAATGAAAATTATTTTGGAATATACAGGGTGAGCCAAGACGATTCTACAGGGCCAACTAAAATTTTTTTTAAATAGAATGCCATGTATATCAGAACATTTTTTGAAACTTGTTTAGAGCCTCCTTCCACTTCTGTATTATTATTGACTCTAATCCAACTATTTGGATGTAATGATTTTTTTTTTGTTGAAATTATGCCATTTACACGTGTATATTAAAAAAATAACTACAGTGACAATTATCGAGTTTAAGAAAAAATATGTTAGTATCAGTTATGAGACATTTGTCTGATGACACTCAGCCATTTTCAATTCCTAAAATATACAGGGTGGCCAAAAATAATTTTTAAATTTACAACTATTTGAACTGAATTTTCTCAATTTTTTCAAATGGAACACCCTGTATATTTTTGGACGATGTGATGTAGGATTGAAAAATGAACATATTTTGTACGTTCAAAAAGCAGTAAATTTAAAAATCCTTTTTGGCCACCCTGTATACTTTTAGGAAATGGCTGAGTGTAATCACACAGATGTCTCTTTTAAATCGATAGTTCTGATTGTAGCGATATTTTTAATATACACGTATAAATGGTATAATTTTAACAAAAAAAAATAATAATAATTACAGTGGTTGGAAGAAAGTCAATAATAATACAGGTGTGAAAGGAGGCCACAAAACGGTTTCAAAAATTGTTCTGATATACGTACTACCATTTCATTTAAAAATATGTTACTTGACCCTGTAGAATCGTCTTGGACCCTGTACATTCCAAAACAATTTCCAGTTATAGATTTTTGTGTCTAATTTACTTTTGTTTTTAAATCAAGTTTATAGATATCATAGAACTCCAAATCGGATTCACTATTGCCCCGCCCTGTATATTTGCATATGCCACGTTTAAACATAATCTTTTTAGTGTGTAACAGTTAGAGATTTACAATCTGTATAATAAATTGCAAAAATTGTGTTCATTTTGATCTCTCTCTAATATCCAATGACGAAAGTGCATCCTTTTTTCTAAATCGGTTTGACGTATATTGGCTTTGAAAGGATGGTATATGTATTTTTGTATTATTTTTTGTAGATAATGCTTTAATATCTGATTGCCAACTAATTATCCTAAATGTCGTATGAGGATTTTTTTTGTAGACATAATAATACACTTAATTTGTTTTCTTCGTTAATTACAGTTTTCCGATGCTCCTTTTTTTAGGAGCGCCTAAAATCTGAAACACGAGCCTTCTACTGCGCATGCGACAGTTGATCAAATGGCCTTGTGATTTGCGGTTTCGTTTGCACTTGACTTCTTGACTTGATTTTGAAGTTTAAGAACGAATTACCAGTGTGAATTGTGTTTGTTTAAAACAATATTAGAAAAGAAATATTTCATTATGGAGGTTATGTGCCTAAAATGTTCCAAGGTTTATAACCACCAGCAATCTCTTAATAAACATTTAAAAAAAAGAACATAATGTAGAAAAAAATGTAATATCGTATGATTTTAACAAATATAAAGCTAAATGTTTAGATTGCAAGGAATGTTCATTTCGATATATAAGCCATTTACGCTTGTTTTATAATAAAAGTATAATAATATTATACTTTTATTATAAAACAAAATCAATCCCCATATGATAAGTCGTCGTATCATAAAGGGCTAGATAAAAATATACTTACCTTCTATTTTATTAAACTCAAGTTCATCAATTTCATTTTCAAATCTATGTTCCGAAACTAACTGATGTAGCAAGGCTAGGCTTGCTTTGTAATAGATTTTTTTTTTATTTAATTAGTTTATTTGATATGTATGATTATTTTGTGGGCCACCCTGTATATATGAGTTAGTAAAAAAAATGTTTTGGCTTCACGGCCAGAAATAACTGTATTGCCAGCGAAGCAATTTCTTATCGCGCTTGAGAAAATTTTCTGGGAAACTTTCTCACACCTGAGTTTCGGCTTGTCAGCAAATAATATTTGGGACAAAGTAAATGCGTAGAATGTAGTAAAATTAATACCTACCGAGGCATCTGTGAATTGTTGGAGGAGCTAAATTGGCCGCGAAAATTAGAAAGAGCCAATGGGAGGCTGCCGAGTAACGACTGTTAGAGACTCGAGGAACGTAATGTAGAATGCTGGGAAAGAAAATTGGAAGGTTTGATTCGCGGCGTGAAGAGGTCCCTGCATGTATGATCGGCTAGGAGAAATTCGTTACTATGGATTTTAAACAGAAATTTCTAGAAGGAAAAGATTTTGCTAAAGTCAGCAAAAAGAAAAGGAGACGCAATTTTTAGAGGGGAAAAAAACCAGAGTCGGCCCAACGGTTCGGTGGCGGCCGGACGTGAAGGCGCGGTGCGCCAAAGGGCGGTTAGCGAGGGTAGGTTAATTTTTTGTGTTGGATAATTTTTTTTTATTGTGCGATTTTGTTAGAGGAGTTGGCCCAACGGTTTTGGTGGAGGCCAGACGTGAGATCGCGGTACATTAAGGGTTAAATTAGGGGTGATTTTGTTTAAATCGTTTTTATTGTGCGATTTTGTTAAGGAGAGTTGGTCCAACGGTTCGGTGGAGACCAGACGCGAGAGCGCGTTTCCCTAAGGGTTAGTTAGGGGTTGATTTTGTTTAAAGCGTTTTTATTGTGCGATTTTGTTAAGAGAGTTGGCCCAACGGTTCGGTGGAGACCAGACGCGAGAGCGCGTTTCCCTAAGGGTTAGTTAGGGGTTGATTTTGTTTAAAGCGTTTTTATTGTGCGATTTTGTTAAGAGAGTTGGCCCAAAGGTTTGGTGGAGGCCAGACGCGAGAGCGCGTTTCCCTAAGGGTTAAATTTAGGGGTTGTTTTGATTAAAGCGATTTTTCTTGTGCGATTTTGTTAAGGGAGTTGGTACGACGGTTCGAAGCCGGATTATATGCGCGGAGCATAATTAGTATAAAGAAATTCTGTCTTAGGGGAGGTTTATTTTCTGGAGTTTTGTTAAGAGGGTTGGTCGTGATTTGATTTTTTTGGATTAGTAGATAAAGTGTGGGTTCGTGGAGTGAAGTTTGTTCCACACTAAAAAGTGAAGTGAGAAACTTTTTCGTTTCCCTGTTGACAGAGGGTGGATCAGGAAAAGGGTGAGTCTGTTTTTGTATGTTTCGAAAAGAAATATTAAAGATATACTAACCAGTGGGGTTCAAAATCAAATTTAAGTTTAAATTGAAATATTTAAAATAGGTAGAACTTGCTTTGGCTTACAGGGCGGACCGACATCTGGAATTTTACAATTTACATTTTTGTGTTGTATGGTTTGTAATTGGTGTTAATAGTGTGAAATTTCTATATAGGGCGGCTCACTATAAAGAAAGTTTTATTTAAGGAGGGAAATATATAATAGGGTCCCGAGTTATTTTAAATACAGGAATGTTATCCTGTTTAGATTTTAAGTTGAATTTTCTTTTCTGAAGAAAAATATTGCTTACGTCTTTAACGTACAAGAATAATTTTTCCCTTAAGGATTGTGTTTTTATTTTATTTTGTTGATTAGTTGTTATTTTACTCGGTTTGTTTTCCAACACTAGAATTTTTAATTTTATGTCAGTATAGAGATTTTAAAGTTTTCTTATGTTACCATTTTTTTTGGGCAGGTAACCAAGTTGTTTAGCCTAGTTAAATATATTTAAATTATTCATTTTTTTCTTTTTCTGGTAAACTTATTTAATCAGATAATATATTGATTTTTAACCTGTAACTACATATATTATTTTGCTTTATGTTAATATACTTATTTTTCGTACAGACAACTATTTATTTCTCTCATCTCATCTTCACCCTAAAAGACCACGCATATAAGCCGTGGCCGGGCTCTTGCCCTCCGAAGGTGCCTTTTCTTAAATAACATCATAAGTCTTAATTTTGTTGTCGGTTAAATTCATTATTTCCGAGGTCAGGCGGAAACTAAACTTACCTGACCTGGTGGCAGCTACGCTACCCTTACATTGACAGCCCGCCCCCCAAGACGAGTGAAGGAGCGATCTTGTGTGTGGGAACGGCGTGGCGTGTTACAATCTGGTGGCAGCGGTGGGATGAAGTAAATAAGTTGAAGGGGATGAAATTAAATTAGAGCGGTAGGATGATTTAAAATTGACCAGTGAGATGAAATAAAATAGTTGAGGAAATAGATTTTTTTGTTTTATATAGGTGGCATTAATTAAAGTAGGGGTGAGATTAATTAAAATAGGGGTGAGAAAATAAATAGGCGAAAGGGATGAAATAGAAAATCTTATAGGCAAAATAAAATATACAGGTGGATAAAAATTTTAGTATAGGAGGATGAAATTTTAGTTTAGGAGGATAGAAATATTTAGTACAGGTGGCACTGAATAAAATAGATTTGGTGGCAGAAGTAAAATAAATAAAGGAAATTTATTAAGAATTAAAAGAATTCTTTTTGGAAAATTTATATAGGTGTGATAAAAATTTGTATTTTTTTTTATTCTTCCAAAGGTGATTGGAAAAATTCTAGTGTAGGTGTATTGAGAAAATACATATATTTAGTATCCGGAGAGAAAGTTGTCACAAGGGGACGAGACCGAAATAGTTTGTGAATTATAGATAAAGAAAATTTTTTTTTTCTTTCTTGGTGGTTATTAAGTGGGTAATTTTTTTGTCTTTATATACCAGGAGTGGTCAGAAAGTTTTGAGATTATTATACGAAGTAACTGGTAATTTTTAATTTTAGTTTTTATTATTAAAAACTTTTACTTATACAGGGTGATACAGAAAGTTGTATAGGTAAATATACCAGGACTGATCAGAAATTTTTTTTTGAAGTAACTGCAGGGTTCTAATTACTTAATTTTTTTTTTTGGGAAAATAACTAATTAATTTTAATTATATAGGGTGCTATAGGAAGTCGTGTAGGTAAATATTTGTTGAAAAGCAATAAAATAAGTGACTGGAAAGTTCTGATTTATGTTTTGGAAAACAATTAAGCACTATTAATTTACACAAGGTGATAGGGAAAATCATATAGGTAAATAATTGAGGAGAGTTAAATAAAAAGAAGAATTATCGCAATACAGGTTGGTGCTTATTGCTATATTTATTTTATTTTTGTTTTGTTTTCTTTTATAAATAAAAATGAACCCCACTACTAACATAACTAGTACTACTACCACGGTAGATGTTACAACAGCTATAATAGATCCCATTATGACGACAGCTAGTGCGGGCGGTTTACCAGGGCCGTCCCAAAATTTAGGAGCCGTACCTAGAGTCCTAGCTACGTACTCTTTAGGGATGATTGCATCCACTATTGAAAATTTTAATGGTAGGAATGTTGTTAGGTACTTAGAAAAATTGGAACAAAGGGCCCGATTGGACGGGTGAACGGAGGATGAAACCTCAAGGTTACTGAAATTTAAATGCGTTGGGGAAGCGTACGATTTCTTAAAATCCGATTCGAGCTTAGACGGGTTAAAAATTTTGGGTGTTGAAGGCTAGATTAATAGCCAATTTTGGAATAAGTAGGTTGCCGGGGGGGATTGCCTTTGATATAGAGAAAATGCTAGAGTAGTTAGTGACCGCGGGGTATTTTGTCTTAATGAAATGCGGTGTTTGGAGTAAGTTAAATTATGGTGTTTTTTTTTATTTCTTGTCATTTGGGGCAAGGGAATGTTGTTTTACGAGAATTAAGGGTGATATATAAGAATATATGGCTGGTATGCCTTAATTACTGGAGTGTCAGTAAGTATTCCTTCAGGGTTGGGATAAGAAGTTGAGCAGAAAAGTTAATGAAGTTATAAATTAATATTTTTTTAATTTTTTGTATGGTGTAATGGTTGCACTGCTGGGACCCAATGCAAGCATTAGATCTGAGGGGTAAAATAAGAAAAACGTTTTTGAACTTTGTAATATTCTATTTTAGGATATGTTAGAGCTAATAATTGATGTATTATTTATATATTTGTGTATTTTGGAAAAGGGGCGAGAAATTAAGAAGAAGGTATAATGGTTAGGATGAATCAGCAGATGGTTGCCGCGATTTTGGTAATTTGTACTTGGCTGTCTCAGTGGCACGAGGTAATGGGGTTAATCGGTTATGATTGTGAAGACGAAAATATAAACATTACGGCAATATCACTACGAGACGTTGCGAAGTGTCCGGAACCAAGTTCAGCGTATGTAAGTGAATCGGTGCAAGTACGGGTTGTACAAAGAACTGAAATAGGACTGCAACATGTGTGGACGTGTTTAATAGACGTTACACGACTTATTACATACTGTGGCATGCATAGCCATAGCTCTGTAGTGGCGGGAGGACTGCTAAATTAGGTTCATCAAGTGGGTGCTGAGGAATGCCGGAACATTCATCGTTATAGAACGGTGAAAATCAATCAGCAAATCATCGGACAAATATTATTAAATGGGACTACCACGGCTTCCATGACATTGTTTGGGTCAGTGGACAACACTGGAAGATGTGAAGGTGTTAATTACCAGGAGAACGGTAGGTCCTGGAGTAATGTAGTTGTGACGGCTACATTAAAAGTGCAAACTATGGGTTACTTCGCGAGGGTGAAGTTAAAAGACAATGAAATTAGTTTGAAAGGAGGGGTAACCTGCCCGTTCTTGGAGCAGTATTGTTTTGATTCAACCTATGGAGAAAGTACGTGGGATCACCAGTCAGGGATGGTGTGTGAAGAACAATTGAGTTTAATTTATAATGGGCGAGCCGAAAAGATTACTAATGTACTAACGAACGAACAATATATAGTAATGGATAAGGAGTCCAAGATGTTTGCAGTGTCGATAGTGAAGGAAGTCCGATTGTGTAATTTGGAATTATGGCAAACAGAGCACCCTCAGTTGCTCGTCTGTGAGGGGAGAGAGGCCATTTTCGGCACGTTTATGGTGCTGCTTACTGAAGATACCGACTTGATGCTGTATGTCAATAGCAAGTTCCTATATGTTGAACAGTTATACGACCGCAGTCTGGATGTGTTGTGCGAGGATGCTATACATAGAAGATGCATGCTGCAGAGAGAGAGATATTGAAAAATATTTGATCTGGAGGAAATGAAAGAGTTGACGCATTCAACTAAGAAATAGATGTGAGGCTGGTTTTCTGACATAGGAATATTTATGAGTGGCCTGATAGGGTTCTATGTCATATTTCGTATTATTAAGTATGCCATCGGAGTCATTATTAATGGACTACATTTGTACCAGACGGTTGGAGGAGGTATCGCGCTACTAGCCTGTCTATGGAACACGCTTACGATGTGGGTGATTCATCGCCATCAATCGGTGAACAATCCGTTACGAAAGGACACAAAAACCGGGAGTGAAGGACTTAAGACTGTTGTGAGCGACGGAAGGGATAAGAGTGAGAAAGACTATACGGACCAAGTGCGAGTATACCCAAACTTATCGACTGAACCTCATTGGACGGAGGCAGAGTCGAAATGAGACAGTTAAATTTTAGACATTTTGACCCCCCTACCCCTTATGCCTACTGTAGGTTAGCCATAGTACATGGAGCAGGGCAGTAGAACTTTGGGTGGAAAAAAAAGCTGCGTTGGAAAGGTGTTGTGCATTGTGCGCGAAGTGCGTATTCTTGAATGTCGGGAAATCCTTGTAAACAGTAGGACTAAGGAACCATGTATGTTTATGTAAACATAGGTTAAGTTAGGTTAAGAGGAAAACCCTCTAAGCTATTAGGGAAGGTTAAGAGTATCTATGAACTATGAAATGTTAGGATATTAATAGCTAAAAGTTATGGCCAGGAGTAAGGCCAAAACTTTTTTAAAGAGGGAAGTATTGTAGCAAGGCTAGGCTTGCTTTGTAATAGATTTTTTTTTTATTTAATTAGTTTATTTGATATGTATGATTATTTTGTGGGCCACCCTGTATATATGAGTTAGTAAAAAAAATGTTTTGGCTTCACGGCCAGAAATAACTGTATTGCCAGCGAAGCAATTTCTTATCGCGCTTGAGAAAATTTTCTGGGAAACTTTCTCACACCTGAGTTTCGGCTTGTCAGCAAATAATATTTGGGACAAAGTAAATGCGTAGAATGTAGTAAAATTAATACCTACCGAGGCATCTGTGAATTGTTGGAGGAGCTAAATTGGCCGCGAAAATTAGAAAGAGCCAATGGGAGGCTGCCGAGTAACGACTGTTAGAGACTCGAGGAACGTAATGTAGAATGCTGGGAAAGAAAATTGGAAGGTTTGATTCGCGGCGTGAAGAGGTCCCTGCATGTATGATCGGCTAGGAGAAATTCGTTACTATGGATTTTAAACAGAAATTTCTAGAAGGAAAAGATTTTGCTAAAGTCAGCAAAAAGAAAAGGAGACGCAATTTTTAGAGGGGAAAAAAACCAGAGTCGGCCCAACGGTTCGGTGGCGGCCGGACGTGAAGGCGCGGTGCGCCAAAGGGCGGTTAGCGAGGGTAGGTTAATTTTTTGTGTTGGATAATTTTTTTTTATTGTGCGATTTTGTTAGAGGAGTTGGCCCAACGGTTCGGTGGAGACCAGACGCGAGAGCGCGTTTCCCTAAGGGTTAGTTAGGGGGTTGATTTTGTTTAAAGCGTTTTTATTGTGCGATTTTGTTAAGAGAGTTGGCCCAACGGTTTGGTGGAGGCCAGACGCGAGAGCGCGTTTCCCTAAGGGTTAAATTTAGGGGTTGTTTTGATTAAAGCGATTTTTCTTGTGCGATTTTGTTAAGGGAGTTGGTACGACGGTTCGAAGCCGGATTATATGCGCGGAGCATAATTAGTATAAAGAAATTCTGTCTTAGGGGGAGGTTTATTTTCTGGAGTTTTGTTAAGAGGGTTGGTCGTGATTTGATTTTTTGGATTAGTAGATAAAGTGTGGGTTCGTGGAGTGAAGTTTGTTCCACACTAAAAAGTGAAGTGAGAAACTTTTTTCGTTTCCCTGTTGACAGAGGGTGGATCAGGAAAAGGGTGAGTCTGTTTTTGTATGTTTCGAAAAGAAATATTAAAGATATACTAACCAGTGGGGTTCAAAATCAAATTTAAGTTTAAATTGAAATATTTAAAATAGGTAGAACTTGCTTTGGCTTACAGGGCGGACCGACATCTGGAATTTTACAATTTACATTTTTGTGTTGTATGGTTTGTAATTGGTGTTAATAGTGTGAAATTTCTATATAGGGCGGCTCACTATAAAGAAAGTTTTATTTAAGGAGGGAAATATATAATAGGGTCCCGAGTTATTTTAAATACAGGAATGTTATCCTGTTTAGATTTTAAGTTGAATTTTCTTTTCTGAAGAAAAATATTGCTTACGTCTTTAACGTACAAGAATAATTTTTCCCTTAAGGATTGTGTTTTTATTTTATTTTGTTGATTAGTTGTTATTTTACTCGGTTTGTTTTCCAACACTAGAATTTTTAATTTTATGTCAGTATAGAGATTTTAAAGTTTTCTTATGTTACCATTTTTTTTGGGCAGGTAACCAAGTTGTTTAGCCTAGTTAAATATATTTAAATTATTCATTTTTTTCTTTTTCTGGTAAACTTATTTAATCAGATAATATATTGATTTTTAACCTGTAACTACATATATTATTTTGCTTTATGTTAATATACTTATTTTTCGTACAGACAACTATTTATTTCTCTCATCTCATCTTCACCCTAAAAGACCACGCATATAAGCCGTGGCCGGGCTCTTGCCCTCCGAAGGTGCCTTTTCTTAAATAACATCATAAGTCTTAATTTTGTTGTCGGTTAAATTCATTATTTCCGAGGTCAGGCGGAAACTAAACTTACCTGACCTGGTGGCAGCTACGCTACCCTTACATTGACAGCCCGCCCCCCAAGACGAGTGAAGAAGCGATCTTGTGTGTGGGAACGGCGTGGCGTGTTACACTGATAGCGTAAATGGCTTATATATCGAAATGAACATTCCTTGCAATCTAAACATTTAGCTTTATATTTGTTAAAATCATACGATATTACATTTTTTTCTACATTATGTTCTTTTTTTAAATGTTTATTAAGAGATTGCTGGTGGCTATAAACCGTATATTATACTTAATAAATAGTTTTTTAATATGTTTGTATTTCTTTATATTATATCCACTATCCAGATATACCTAGAATAATACTATTTAAATAAGAATTATTTATTATAGATCTTTGTTATTGATAGACAAAAGAAGTTCGAGAGTTTTAAAAGATTTAAAACCTCAAATTAGCGCATGCGCAGTAGAAGGCTCGTGTTTCAGGTTTTAGGCGCTCCTCTTTTTTTGGGTAAATTACCAGTCCTGTATTTTAAATTTATAAAGCTTTTCTATTTCTTCTATCCGGAAATCTTTCTCCATACAATCTGGATGCTAACAAAAAATTTGTTTGACAACCAAAATTCATCATATTTATAAAAATTCTTAATTTTGTGTAATAATGGATGTCTGACATTTAAAAGACCAAAGTTACGGAAATCTAATATTACATTAAATTAATTTTGACAATGTTACATCAATTTACTTCGTTTGCTTTCATATAGTGCTAAAAGTTTTAATATGACAATAAAAATGATTGTCATTGTCTATGTTAATCATATATTTTTATATCCTAGAATATTGTTATGTAAACAAGTAGATATCAGTTAATCATAAAACATGGAACTGATCAATTAAGGCATTGTTAATTTAATAAGCATATTTGGCTTGTAGTAAAATAGTTAGTTTCTTCATATAACACAATTCTCCACGTGTTTTTGTAGAGTTTAGTTTCGTATTTTTATGATTAGGTCAAATGTTCAGTTGTTTAGTTTTAGTTAAAATGTTCAGTCGCTGTTTTGACATAAGACATTTTTCTTACTTCTGATAAAAATATGTTCTATGATAAAAATAAGTAGTGAGATATATGTATCCATTGGCACGGTTGTGTTCTTGTAAAGTCTATTTCATTTTGGTCATTAAACTATATAATCAACGGTTTGTTCTCAGTCACAGTGGTTCCAATAACTTCCATTAGTACTTCAAAAGGTTATGGGCCCAGATTAACGTGAAAATTGGATAGAAAACTGTGAAACTTGAACATTTGTTGGTAAAATTTTGAGTGACGTGGACGCGTGGTGTGCGTCGTACAAAATGTCGGACAAAGTAGAATTCGGCAACATTTGCAAATTTGATGGTACTAACTACAGACAATGGAAATTCCAAGTCAAATGTGCCCTGAAGGCAAAAGGTGTGTTTGGAATGACAGATGGAACTATTCCAAAACCTTTAGCAACTCAAACACAGGACTTAGAAGTGTGGAACAAGAAGGATTCTCTAGCCATGTTCGTTCTTACTTCTGCGATGGAACTCAATCAGATAACTCTAGTTGAAAATTGCGATACATCTAAGGAAATAATAGACAAGTTAGATGTTATTTTTGATCAAAAGTCAGAGTTAAATAAGATGCTAGTGCACGAACGTTTTCATCAGTATGAGATGGGATCAAATGACACAATCGCTCATCATATTTCCAAAGTCGAGAATTTGGCAAAACAGATCAAAGAGTCAGGAGACACGATCAGTGAAGCGGCGATAATAATTAAAATTCTAAGCACACTTCCAATGAAGTATAGAAATGTTCGTCAGGCATGGTTGTCTGTAGATGACAATAAACAAACCGTGGCAAATCTTACGGCTAGACTATTAGATGAGGAAGCATCACTAACAGTGTATGAGGAAGCTGAAACGGCTCTAGCCACAATGTCACTTAATAGTTCAAAGAAAGATATGTCTAAGATTACTTGTTTTAATTGCAGAATGAAGGGGCATTACGCTAATAAATGTCCTGAACCCAGAAGAAATAAGGAGAAAAGTGATAGAAAGGTCGATGACAGTCAAGAAAATGCATCAGCGTTCAATGTTAATAGCCAAGATACTATTTGCTGGGACGATGTTTGGATTATGGACAGTGGGGCTTCTACACATATTTCTTACAGAAAAGATTTTTTCTATACCTTAAATAAAACTGAAGGTTCAGTTAGTTTGGGAAATAACCAGGTTTTGTCAGTTGAAGGCAAAGGAACAATAAAGATCCAAAAATTAGTGAATGATGTTTGGACAGAGGCAACAATAAATGACGTTTTATATGTCCCTGAATTGCGGAAAAACTTGTTCTCAGAAGGAGTAATAACAGGTAGTAAAAACATGTCAATTGTGAAGCAAGGCAGCACTGCTAAGATTTTCAAAAATAATGTTGTGATGGCTGAAGCTGTGAGGGATCAGAACAATCTCTACAGGATGCTTTTCCGTACAATTGTTTGTTCAGTGAATATGGTTAATGCAGATCTTAAACTATGGCATGAAAGACTTGGACATTTAAATGTAAATTCGATAAAAGAAATGGTGTCAAAAGGTTTCGTTACAGGCATAGATTGTGTAAACATGGACAAATTCTTTTGTGCCGCGTGCGCTTTCGGTAAACAGCACAGATCACTTTTCAAGAAAAAGGAACATGTGAAAGCTGGACTTGGTGAACGTATCTTTAGTGATGTTTGTGGGCCAATGTCAACGCCCTCCGTGCAAGGTTCCAAGTACTTCTTGTTATTTAAAGATGACTTTTCGGGTTTTCGTGTGTGCTACTTTATTAAGAACAAGTCCGATGTCCTTGACTGTTTTAAAGTGTTTGCTAGTAAAATCAAAAATAAATTTGGGTCGCAAATTAAGTTTCTTCATGTTGACAATGGCTTAGAGTACTGCAATACAGAATTTAAAAGTTTTTTGGATAAAGAAGGAATAGAATTGGAAACCACAGCGCCCTACACTCCACAGCAAAATGCCAGGGTGGAAAGGGACAACCGAACTGTGATGGAAAGTGCTCGGAGTATGATTTATGGAGCAGGAGTGCCGAAGTACTTGTGGGCTGAGGCGGTCAACACGGCTATCTATCTTTTAAACAGAACGCCAACAACACAAGCGCCAAACTCAACTCCATTTGAACTCTGGTTTGGCAAAAAACCCTCTTTATGCCACATTAAAACTTTTGGTTGTGAAGCATATGTATTTGTCCCTGATCAGAAACGAACGAAGCTTGAACCAAAAAGTGAAAAGAAAATTCTAGTTGGGTATGATAACAACAGTGAAAATTATAGACTTTTCGACTTATCAACAAAGAAAATCACAGTGTCCCGTAATGTTATTTTCAACGAAACAAAGCAGGGTTTTGAAAACCAAAATCAGCTGATTCCAATGACTTTCAACATTGAAAATGAAGTTAGGAGGGTAGGTGAAAGAAATGACGGTGATGGATTTGCTAGACAAGAAATGGAAGAAGCAGAGAGAGAAATATTAGAGCCAGAACTTATAAGAGAAGAAGAAGAGGAAGAGGAACCTAACCTAAGACCTATTCGTCAAATACGTCTACCAAACAGATTTGAAGGTTACGAGATGAATTATGTAAACTTTGTTGAGGCTGATATTCCTCAGACTTATGAACAGGCCATGGCTAGTGAAAACTCGAAAGATTGGCAGAAAGCCATCGAATCAGAACTGGTTGCTTTAGAAAAAAACAAGACATGGGAGCTAACAAATTTGCCTGTTGGAAAGAAGGCGATAAGTTCAAAATGGGTTTTTAAAGTTAAGAGAAACACAGATGGTACAATTCAAAAATATAAAGCAAGACTGTGTGCCAAGGGTTGTGCGCAAAAACCTGGCATAGATTATGATGACATATATTCACCCACGACAAGATTTGATTCTATACGTATACTCCTTGCCACAGCAGCTCGACATAAGTATAAAATAATGCAATTTGACATAAAGACGGCATTTTTATATGGTGATTTGTCTGAGGAGATTTATATGCAGGTACCTAGTGGCATAGAAAAGAAATGTAATCTAGTGTGTTCATTAAAAAAAAGCCTGTATGGGTTAAAGCAGGCTCCACGATGCTGGAATTCCAAATTTCATAACTTTGTCACTAATTTCGGTTTTAAATCTAGTGCAGCTGATCCTTGCGTATATAGGAGTGAACTTGAAAATAAATTAGTGCTGCTAGTTATTTATGTCGATGATGGACTAATATTCTGTGAGAATATGGAGGTTATAAACATGATTTTAAAAGAATTACAAAACCGTTTTGAAATTACTGTCAGCCAGCCAAGCTATTTTGTTGGAATAGAAATAAAACAGTTTGAAGATGGTTCCATATTTATTCATCAGTCCAATTACATAACTCAAATCATAAGAAGATTTAGACTAGAAGATGCTCAACCGAATAGTGTACCGAGTGACCCACACACAAACTTAACAGTAGAAACTGAGTGTAGTTTAGTGGGACAAGTTCCTTATCGTGAAGCGATCGGCAGCTTGTTATTCGCGGCTATAGTAACTAGGCCAGACATTATGTATTCGGTTTCTGTTGCAAGTCGATACGTAAACAATCATGATCTAATACATTGGAATGCAGTTAAACGTATAATAAGATACCTAATCGGTACGGTTGATTATGGTATTTATTATAAATATGACCAGGACGATTCGTTAATCGGTTACTCAGATTCAGACTTCGCAGCTGATATGCAGACTAGACGTTCTACCACCGGCTATATGTTTAAAATGAGCAATGGTGCAGTTACATGGAATAGTCAACGGCAACACAGTGTATCTCTGTCAACCACCGAAGCGGAGTATGTGGCCTCATCACATGCTACTAAAGAAGCTATCTGGTTAGTTCAGTTACTTAAAGATATGGGCGAAACCATAGTGCAACCTATAACTTTGTGCATAGATAATCAAAGTGCAATACGATTGATAAAAAACCCTGAATTCCATAAACGCAGCAAACACATAGATGTACGCTATCATTTTGTACGAGAAAAATACAAGGATAAACAAATAAACATTCAGAATGTTTCAACCCATGAGCAATTGGCAGATTTTTTGACAAAAGGACTGTCACGTGATAAATTCGAAAAACAGAGGTTCGAAATTGGAATGAAAAGTTTGAGAGAGTGTACAAACTATTAGTGTTATCAGTGTTCATTAATAATTGCTTACATGCTGTATTTTATTTAAGAAAAACACTCAACTAGAGAGAGTGTAGAGTTTAGTTTCGTATTTTTATGATTAGGTCAAATGTTCAGTTGTTTAGTTTTAGTTAAAATGTTCAGTCGCTGTTTTGACATAAGACATTTTTCTTACTTCTGATAAAAATATGTTCTATGATAAAAATAAGTAGTGAGATATATGTATCCATTGGCACGGTTGTGTTCTTGTAAAGTCTATTTCATTTTGGTCATTAAACTATATAATCAACGGTTTGTTCTCAGTCACAGTGGTTCCAATAACTTCCATTAGTACTTCAAAAGTTTTAAATACCATAGAACTTGACAAGATAATTTCACAAATTTTTAGAGAGTACTTCAGATAATTTTGTTCTTTGATGTGCCAAGAAAGTCTAATATTTTCAAAAGTTGTGTAAAGAACATTTTAAATCAAATTTTACATGAAATCAAGTCAGGATGGGCACCTTCTGTTACTTTTTGTAAGACCAGTACGTTTCTCAATTCGGAAAATACCTTCAGCTTCATTGCTCCGAATACACCAATTATTAGGACGATGACATACTTCACCCTTGATTCGGTGGTCGAGGAGAACTGTATCAAATTTAATGACACAGATTATCCTGACAGTGAGGAAGGTGTAGTTTAGAATAATGGCATTTTCTAATGAGATTAGACTCATGTACATATTACAGACAATTGTAAAGATATCGACACAGTAAGAGATATATCAACAGAAATATTATATTTGGCACCAATTCTTTATTTATCTTTCAAAAGTAAAAGAAGATTACTGAATTCGTAATATTTAAAAGGTTATCTCGACATAACCTGTAGAAATTGCAGTCGGATATACTTCTTTAAGTCTGGAGGAAAGATGAATATACCATTTTAAGTATGTATGAAAAATTCGCTAATGATAACGAAGTAAGTTTTCTTCAGTTAAAATTGTTTATAACCCTTTATACTGAAAATTTGATGCTCTTAAATATTTTAAGCCTTATTGACGTCTAAAGCGCTAGGATTGAGTGAATAAGGAATATATGAAGGAATATGTAGCTATATAAAATATTATTAGAAATTATTAAATTGATTATATTTTTAGTTTTACAACCAACGCAAATAAATGTTATTATTTTTATCTGGTTATTAGTTAACATCGAAACTACAATAAGCTTTCACCTCTGTTCCTTCGCAATCTGAAATTTTTATGATGACATTGTCCACCAAATCTCCTTTGCTAGCATTGCATTTTGCTTTTTGAATATTACGCTACTGACCAAAATGTAATAATGTTATATTATTATCTAGTATTATTATTTTTGCATATTACTTACGTCTAAAGGTTTCCCCA
Source organism: Rhamnusium bicolor (assembly GCA_029963845.1). Classification (NCBI taxonomy): domain Eukaryota; kingdom Metazoa; phylum Arthropoda; class Insecta; order Coleoptera; family Cerambycidae; genus Rhamnusium; species Rhamnusium bicolor. The sequence continues at coordinate 1,503,957 of JANEYF010005380.1, read as the reverse complement.
CGGGATAGTTTACCGGTTTTATTGAAAGTAAATTTGGAGATAACCGATTTTGTTGGCTCGCTCCTATCCTACCTTCTTCTGCTTGCCTTTCGGGGTTGAAAGTGAAGCTCAAGGAGCTGATTTGTCTACCTAAATGAATAAAATTATTACAACGATAATATTCATTACGTTTCAACGTTTCACCTTATTTTACTCGTAAATACTAGTAACTAAAGACATAACTAAAACTCTGTAGAAACTATTACGATAAATATGCCACAGACTAAAATTTGTTGAATTGAGTCAGGCTGTTATGGTCTTGAAACAATAGATTATGCCAAACTTGAAAGTTCTATGTAGAGCCATATCTTAAATTTTAAGAAAACAGTTAGTTTCTTTCAAGTTTGAGAGCTTAACCAAACAGTGAAACATTTAAAATGGTTTAGGGAATTTTCTATTGTTCTAACGTCAATAATATCAATTTTGTTGTAAATAAAATTTGTACTTAATATTCTGATAATGAGAATATACCTTCTTTGTTATATCTAGAGCCCGGATCCGAATATTATATGATGTCAGTATCAGGGGCGGATCCAGGATACTGGTCTAAACATATACACAGAAATGATAAACGACATACATATATGTACCAGATTAAAATAGGTACATTTCAAGCGCTGCCCAGCCGCCTTCATATACGAAGATGCATCTGTTAAAAACAGCAAGACAAGTCCTTCATTATTTTCATAGATTTGCAATATTCGAACTATTAGCGTAGTAGGTCCCATCTACAGTAACCTATACGTGTCCGTCTTACAACTCAGAAACAATTTCTGCTTTAATTTCGTTGCACACCGACGATTTATAATTTTTCCTTAATGTGGATACCGCATGAACAGTAATGTTATTGTACTTTCTATCTATTAACACAATTTTGCAGTAATTGTTTAAAATGAGGGTATCTAGTTTGGTCCACGGAATGTGACATTGCGCCATCATTTTAATTAAATCTAAATTAAATTGCTTTCAGTAGCATTCATACTACCATTTACACGTGTTTCAGGACTTTTAGTTCCAACATGCTTTAAAACCTGTGTTTTAACTTTTCATGACAATATTTTCTTACAAATATTGCACCAACGCACATTCTGCGCTATCCATCAAACTCTAACTCCGGGAAATCCTTTATCCATCGTTCTACAGTTACTCTTTGAAAGGAAAGTGCACCCGATATTTTCAAAACGTTGCACAACATTATTTTCCCATTTAAAAAGTATAAATAATACACCAGCAGCGTTCACAGGTTGACTACTGGAATTAGATTAGACTTTTATCGTACTTTAGACTGGACGTTAAAGTAGATGGGAATAGAATAGTATTCAAGGCTATGTTAGCATGCCCTTGGCGCCAGAATTACCAATATAAAACTTTAAGTCGCTGTTAAAATTTTCCTATTGATGGAAAATAGAAGTTTAAACAAATAATTGATATTAAATGCCACATGGACTTAATATACAAAATTAGAGGCAATACCGTGCGTATTTTTTTTGTTAGTAAGAAATACGTATATATATATATATATATATATATATATATATATATATATATATATATATATATATATATATATATATATATATATATATATATATATATATATATATATATATATTGTTATTTTATGAAACTAAATAATAATATTTTCTATTAATGAAAAAGGAGATACGCATCAGTGTTGCCTGTAATTTTATATATTAGGTCCATATGATATTTAGGATGAATTGTTGTAGTTTTTTAATATTACTAATAGAATAATTTTAATAAAAAACACTTACAACTTGTCCTAGATAAAAATGCCCTCTTTTTATTTTTTACATCTGCGTATTTTTAAATTGATTCCATTTTGTGCTTTAATGTAGATATCGGGAGGTAGCGATAAATTCCAGAGACGACTTTTACGTAGATATAATATTATATTGTAAACGCCTAATGAATTAGCGTTATTTGTCGTTACCTTACGATCTCTATAAGTTAGAGAAATAATTATTTTCTGTATATGTGCTAAACACCTAAAATATTTATGCCTTATTTAGTTGTAAACGTGTAATAAAAGTGGATTCGTTTTATGAAAACGTCAAAAGTTCCATTAATTGACTAAAATTTATACCGCTTTATTTTGAATTACAATACGCGATAATTCCCTGAAATTTAATATTCGGATCCAGGCCCTAGTTATATCACGTTTAAATTGGAACAAAAATTAAGAAATTTAATGTTATACTAATATAGTTGTAAGGACAGTAGCATCGATTCTGCTTTGCCCGCTCATTAACATGCCTATTTTATATAATCATACGTGGGATTTACCGATCGGACATGACGTAAAACCAGAGTTGGCTTTAGGCGGTTATGTGTCAAATTAAGAAATTAAATTTTATGATAATATAGTCGCAAGGACAGTAGCATCGATTCTGCTTTGCCGGCTCATTAACATGTCTATTTTATATAATTATCATACGTGGGATTTACCGACCGGACATGACGTAAAACCAGGGTGGCTTTAGGCGATTATGTTTCAGTTTTACATGCATATATTAAACGATATCTTACCGTGAATTTTTTTTTTTGCGAATTCCTTGTTGTCCAAAGTTAATAAAGTCAATTTATTATAAACATACACTCAAAGAGAACTGGAGGTATAGGGGGATTTACTTAACAGTAAACTACACACACAAAGTATTTTTCAGTAACAGTTACAAGAATAAAAGTGTATTATTAATATCTGTTCTAAATGTTTTGTAAACTTCGGCGCCTTTCGTTGAAAATCCATTTATATTGCGAGAAGGACCGCTCGACGTCGACGGATGTAACTGGAGCATATTTAAAAAATGTAAACTTTCGCAAAGTCGTCACATTCATGCCTGGTGTAGCAAAGTCTAGTACTTTGCCGTTTAAAAGGTCAATTACACCTGTCATCGTAACAAATCTATATATATTTTTTAACAGTTTGGAATTTTATTTGTACCCTCGCATCAATTTCTTCCTGTAATTGAAAAATATATTGTCGAAAATCGAACAAAATGTTTATTGCATCAACTGTAGTAAATTCTGATGTTGGCTGATATTGAAGGTCCCGTATGGCTAGAGGAATTCGTGAAAAACTTCCGTGTATGGTCTCCAGATTTTCTTGAACAGTTGGATCCATAAATGCCCATTGTGCCTGTGAAATAGCAACTGCGTCATTTGGATTTAACTGCTGTATTAGGAATTTCACATTTTCAAAATGACAGTACGATGTTGCCTCTAGCCAAGTTTCAAATCGTGTTATAATGGGATCTGGAGGTAACGGAATATTTGGTAGAATTTCATGAAATACCTGTGCACGACTTGGAGCTTTAAGAAAAACTTTCTTTACACTAGATATCAAATTATCAACATTAGGGTAGCACCCCTAAATAGCTCCAGCAATCCTATGAAGCCCATGTGCTAAACATGTTACATGAAATATATTCTGATACGTTTCCTTCAAAATTCTTCCAGCAGCTTTCATATAATACACTCCATCGCACAGTGGACGGAAACGCCGAAAAGCTGGCCAAAATATAAAGGCGTTGAGCTGTTTTACTGAAATTGTACATACAGGGGTTTTTTGTGTCGCTGATCAAGAATCCGAAGTTGAATTTGGAAAAAACAAAATGGCGGCCATGAAATCTCCCCAAAACATACCAAAAATCGCCAATTATCGCTGCATTTTTACAAAACTTTGTACACAGTTTTTTTTGGGTCGCTGATGAAGAATCACATATAGAATTTCAAAAAAAATTACGGTCAAAAATATATACATAGTCAAAAATTATTATTGAATTAAAGCGAATTCATGTTTCATTTGTTTCGGGAAAATTAGGATCTGGGGAATGGAATAAAAATGTGTAATGACTGAAAATTAATTTTATTCAATTACTATCTGAATTACATTCATTCGTCCATTCAAAAGGAGCCCACTTTATGGTGCACGAATGTGCATGCATCCACGCATTCGCGCATAATTTGGTCAATATCTCGCAAAGATGCAAAAAAGATGCAGCTAATTTTTTAAACACTTTCGAAAAAATATTCATTGAACACATTCCAATAAGTTTCAAGACCAACTATCACCAACCGCGTAACTTACGGCTTTTTTTGTGGAGTTTATGAATCGTTGCATGTACAAAAATGCACTCCACTTATATTATTTACTAATTACCATATAAATAAACTGATCTGATACTGTGATATTTTAATTGTACTTACTTTCTGATGCAGAATCCATTTTTATGACACAGAAAACTGCACTTTGAGAATTTTTACGCTGCAGACAAAATTTATCGATTTTTGAAGCGTTGCGAGCTGCCGAAGTGATGCGCTGCACGGTCGCACAATAAGCAATTTCCTCGCTCAGGTAGTGAACCCGGACCGGTATTAACGGTCGTCTCTAATGCTAGGGGTACCACTACAATGATTTAAAACGTTTCCATTTCAAAAAAAAATCTTCATTTTTTTTAATTTTGGCCAGCTTTTTGGCGTTTCCGTACACTGTGCATCGGTAAGAAATAATAAAAACTTTTCCTCATTTTCTGCACATTTGTCACCCCAAAACTCTTGTAGACTTGAATTCATTACCCCCCGCTATAGTGCGAAAATTTGTAGCTTCTAAAATTCTAGAGGCAATCAAGTGTCCGCTCATTGAATAATTTTCCACCAATGCACCCACTAAAAGATTCGCTAGCTTAAACTCACTAGCATTAGTGGTTTCTTCTACGCTAAGCCAGATGTACTTTCCATTAAGCTCAGAAGAAATGTTCTGTCTAATATTTTTACACTCCATTGATAAATATTTTTTTCTTGGTGTAGTCCCCGAGGCACGTTAACATTGCTATATTTGTCACTAATACATTTTTCCAAAAATTATCTAAAAAGTGGATTGTCTAGTTTCGACCACGGTATGTTACATCCTATCATAAATTCCACTAAATCTAAGTTTACTTACAGTGACATTCAACATAATTTTAAGTTACGTTGCATGTCACTGTAAGTAAAGCCACCTACGCTCCGGTTATGGTTTTCTGAGAAAATATGTCTATTCATATTTGAGCCGCATGTCCACGAAATTGCTTTGTTACATCTAGTACAATACAATTGTCTACCATCAAATTGTAAATCGGCAATATCGCGAATCCAAGAATTTACTGTAGCTTCCGTCGGTTTAGTACTTTGTGACATTTTAACTCCTCATTTTTAGTACCTACGTTTGAGTGTATCCACGTTATGTAAGATACTGTTTGATCGTGTCATATGTTTTCTCCCCTCCACGCTAGGGCCGGCCGTTGGCCTTCAGTAATGTAAATTACCAATACACTGCAATTTAAAAGAATCTATTACGCATTACGTTTTAATTTAATATAGTGCATTCCCTGACAAAACTAAGTTACCATGAACATTGTAAAATTAAATAAAACACACTTAATATGTTTTTGTAGTTTGGAAACGTTTCAGTAGGTGTTTGCAATATATTAAATTATATCTGTAAAAGTCATCTCTGGAAACCGATCGGTAAATCCCACGTATGATAATAATTATTGAAGTTTAAAATTACTTTTTCCCTACTGAATCGAAATTCTTACAAAAGATTCCACAAAACCAGATGTTAATTTTTTTCTCAAACTCAAATTCAAAACAGAGTAACCCCTATGTGTAAAATTCTGTACGTACTAATGATTATTTTATTTTTGTTTTTCTTTGATACGTTTAACGATTTTTCAATTTTTAATCAGCCGGTGGAAGTGAAATTGCAATTAGAACAATTGTTCGAACTATTTGCTGCAATGGTTTTCTCTAATGTAATGTCTCCCATATTAGATATTGTAGGAGTTGATGCAGTTTCAGTCTGAGCTTTTATAATACCAGAACCTATGTTGAAATCTTTATGTCCATTAAAATTTAAGTTTGGATCTCCATGCAAAATTTTCTTTAAGGATTCATTTTCTTCTGTATAGAATCTCGGCAACAGAAATCGATCGACAACCTGCATGTCTTTAGAGGCCTAAAACATCAACACCTTTGTTCGCCAGAAAGGTAGCCGAACTTCTGGCACAAGAATGTAGATCTGCCAAATGGCATTACGTGATTTTGGACCAACTTCCTGTTGTATCTCTGCCCACTATATGATTGGTGACTCTTGCATTGCGCATTGTCAAGAAAAAGTGAAAAGTCTTTGAATTTTTTAGTAGTAGCTTTAAATATTTTTTGTAAATCTCTGAATAATAAATTGTTTCGTTTTCTTGATTGGTAATCATAAAAGTCCGCTGAATAATTAGCTTTAGTGTTATAAATATTGACTTTAATAAACGGTCCATTGTCTTGAATTTCTTCTATTTTCATTATGTATAATTCTTCTCTTCTGCACGCACTCGCTATTCCAAAAATCATAGCTACTTTTACATTCAAATAAACTTCATCGGGCTCTACCTTAAGAAACTTGTACAATATTCTCAAAAAAACTTTCGATTTCTTAGGCCGATATCCAGTATTTTTTTCTTAAGAAACGATATTAACGTTGTAAATATTAAAATATCAGCTGCATATTCAAAAAGACTGTGGTCTTGAACATGAAATATTCAGACCATAAACTCCCCGGGAATTTAAGTTTCTTCTTTCTTCAAACAAAATAGGCCAACAGTACCTTTTCAGCAATGTTTTCGCAAATCTGTTCACTGCACCATGTATTCTCATACCGATATTTAGATGATTATTCCGATAAAATTACGGAACATCCTATGTGCATCTTCAAGCTCAGAATCGTCGTTTTCATGCATTTTCCACCAAAAATGTTTAGTTTACGAATAAGTGAATAGGCACACAGCACAAAGCTCAAACATAATCAATAATTTAGTGTTATTTATTATACCATAACAACCTGTTGTTAGTTTTGAATTTTATCCAATGTTCTGATTTGATTTTACAATAAAATAAAATTTACGTCGTTTTAATTTCTTTTTTTATAAATCCTATTATGTTTTATCCGATCGTGAAAAAAATGTAATAAGCATTACGCCCATTAAGTGCTCTACTGGTTTGGGATAATATTATATAATCTCGACTTTGTCTCGATCTCCAAAATAATCCTCAACCAGTAGAAAGCACCTACTGCCCTTGATTAAATAACCTATGTTCCAATTTTTGTGACAGAATGATATGAAAAGTTAAAAATACTTACCAACGCTACCTATAGAACTACTGGAATCTCTTTGCTCACAATTTTCCAAACTCGGCGTCTTAAAAGCTATTATAGTTGGTTTATTTCTCATATACCTAAAACTTTGGGCTAAGCTTTTGTTTTGGGGACTTAAATATGCAAGACCCAGTGACTTGAGTCTTGCTCTTTTCATTTGGCATTCGTTGAAGCTTTTCTCTGATTCTGACCTCATATATTCTCTAAGTCTAAAAAGAAAGATTTGTTTAGTATACATACTATTAACTATTATTTTGCTATGCTTACGCTAACAATCGTTCTCGTTTTTTTCTCTTGGTTTGCATGTCTGGCATAGAAAGTGATTTTTCTAAAGGAGCTTTAGTCGCCGTGAAAATTAGCCTGTGAAATTTATTCTCTGGACTTAACATTAACGTTCTGGGCCTAGAATTTGGTAAATCTAAAAAATGTTCAGTAATAACAAACATGAGCTATTTACTAATCTTTATTTTCCTTGCCCCTAATTTACATTATCTAAGAGTTTTTGCAAAACATGAATTCACGAACTGTATGATATTCAAAACAAAAATAATTATAAATTTCGCATTAAATAAATGGCAAAGCACGAAACGATCTCGGCTGAGTACTGATTCTGTATCCAAAAAAGTTAAATTGGAGAAAATAGCATTCAAAGTGTAGAAGGTCGTTTTGGTTAACTTGGATACAGAATAAAACTGATATGGAAAATGTACACTAATGGAGAACATAATTAAAATATTTTGATGGAGATAGATCAAATCAATTCTGAAAAATCCCATGGAGCTTAAACATCATTTTGAAAAAAAAAATGGAGAAAGAACAAACCAATACTCGACTGACGGAATCTGATATAGCAAATTTAGTTAGTTTATTTTGTAAACGCTGTCAAAAATTGTAATAAATAATAATAATAATAATAATAATAATAATAATACTTGGTCTTCCGAACTTTCGGGGAAGAACAAGGTGTCTGCAACTAATATGCTTGCCGTTCCGATTCTGCTCTACTCCTTCGGAGTAGTAAAGTGGAGGGTAGATGAGCTGCGCCAATTAGACAGAGATACCCGCAAGATGATGAATATTCACAGAAGTATTCATCCTAGATCGTCCGTTCCTCGTGTGTACCTCCCACGTCAACAGGGGGGGCCGAGGACTCTTGAGCCTGGAGTGTACGCATGGCAGAGTAGTACTGAGTATGGCATGTAACATACTCAGGAGCTCAGATCCCCTCTTGCGGTTCGTAAAACATCACGAAACTGTAGGAGTGGGAGCAGGATTGTTCAAGGCAGCAAAAAGAGCCGCAGATGAACTCGGTCTCGCATTTGACATCAGGCGAGGAGGCCGGCGAGGTGCTGATGTTGAGTCAGTCACCGAACTTCAGCCAAATCGTCTGAAAGCCCGAATAAGAGCTGCCGAACAGGAAAATCTGTTTCGGCAGCACGTCGATAAACCCCAGCATGGTGTCTTCTATAAGAATATAGAAACACTGGGTTTATCGACCAGGCTGACCTTCGCCTTTCTAAGGTCAGCAGGGCTTAAGTCGGAGACCGAGGGATTCATTATGGCCTGCCAAGATGGTGTTATCAACACCTTGGTCTACCGTAGCCGCGTGTGGCGTGTAGAGGTCCCTGATATCAACTGCAGGACCTGCCATCAGGCGCCGGAATCGCTCATGCACTTACTTTCTGCATGCCCCATATATGCGATTTCGGCCTACATCCACCGACATAACGCGGCTTTACGAGTGCTATACTACCATCTAAGGCACTCGTACGGGGTAGACCAGACACCAGTGCTGCCTTACGTCCCCCGGAGATATTGAGTCCGTTGTCGAGAACGAGAAATGCCGGATTTACTGGAACTACTCGTTCCCGACTGTCAGGCTAATCCAAGCCAACAAGCCTGACATAGTCCTCCTCGACCATCAACTCAAGGTGATGTATGTTATCGAGTTCTCGGCACCTGCGGAGAAAAACATCACCTTGAAGGAGGAGGAGAAACGGACCAAATATCGCGATCTCCGGTACGAGCTCCAAGTGCTGTACCCAGGCTACTCGGTCAAAATGGTCGTCCTTATTATCGGTGTACTCGGAGGGATAAAGCCTACGCTGCTCTCGGAACTGAAGATCATACCGGCCTGCCAAAAACCAGCAGAGTGGCTGGCAGGTCAAATGCAGAAGGCGGTCATTCTGGGTTCTCTCCGTCTGCTTAGGGCACACGATTCTGGTATCTACAGTCACTAACCCTGCGGGATGTGGGGAGTGGCTGTAGTTGATACGCCGGCGCGACTCCCGTGAGGCGTCGGAGGCCACGGGAGGACTGACCGGCATCGGATATTCCGAAAAAAAAAAAAAAAAATAATAATCTCAAGCAAGAACTTCGCTGCCCCGGGTCCAGACGGCATTAACAACTGGTGGTGGAAGAAATTTCCTTCCACTCACCGCCGTCTGGCGCGAGTTTTCAACTCATGGTTGAACGAGGGGCAGCAGATTCCGGACTGGTTCGTCGAGGGACGTACTGTGCTAATCCCCAAAAAGGGGGATCTTTCCGACCTGAGGAATTATAGGCCGATCACTTGCCTTAACTCCTGCTACAAGATATTTACACGTATCTTGTATGCTAGGACGCTGAGGTCTGTTGATCCGGTCTTCCAGCAGATACACGAACAGCGTGGTGCCAAGAAGGGCATGGCAGGTTGCAAGGACAGCCTGCTGATAGACCGCTGTATTACACAGGATTCTGTGCAATACAAGCGGAATCTATCGATGGCCTGGATTGATTACCGCAAGGCATTTGATACAACATCGCATGATCTATTGTTGTACTTACTCGAATGTCTTGCGGTACCAGCACCACTAGTGAGATGCATAGAACAGCTGCTGCCGCTCTGGAAGACCCGCTTCACCATAACATCAGGTGCACAGCGGGTCACGACAGGGCAGGTGGCATTTAGGAGAGGAGTTTTCCAGGGTGACTCCCTGAGTCCTCTCCTCTTCTGCATCTCACTGCTGCCGTTGTCTGTTGGGCTCCGCCAAACCCGCGGATATCAATGTGGGCCACCCAGCGACCGGAGGCATAAGGTCACCCATCTATTTTATATGGATGATCTTAAACTTTATGCCTCCGGAGAGCGCGAACTACAAAACGCTCTTAGGGTGGTCGAAGAATATACGCGGGCAATTGGTATGGAGTTCGGGTTGGACAAATGTGCAGTCGTCCACCTCAAGAGAGGACGATGCGGGGAATTCCCTGAAGATGCGCAGCTCGCAGACGGAAGCATCCTACGACATCTGGATGCTGGAGAGACCTATACATACCTGGGTGTGCAACAAAGGCACATCCAAGATGTAACACAAATAAAGGATTCTCTCCGCGGCAAGTACAGACACCGCCTCCGAAAGATTTGGTCTTCCGAACTTTCGGGGAAGAACAAGGTGTCTGCAACTAATATGCTTGCCGTTCCGATTCTGCTCTACTCCTTCGGAGTAGTAAAGTGGAGGGTAGATGAGCTGCGCCAATTAGACAGAGATACCCGCAAGATGATGAATATTCATAGAAGTATTCATCCTAGATCGTCCGTTCCTCGTGTGTACCTCCCACGTCAACGGGGGGGACCGAGGACTCTTGAGCCTGGAGTGTACGCATGGCAGAGTAGTACTGAGTATGGCATGTAACATACTCAGGAGCTCAGATCCCCTCTTGCGGTTCGTAAAACATCACGAAACTGTAGGAGTGGGAGCAGGATTGTTCAAGGCAGCAAAAAGAGCCGCAGATGAACTCAGTCTCGCATTTGACATCAGGCGAGGAGGCCGGCGAGGTGCTGATGTTGAGTCAGTCACCGAACTTCAGCCAAATCGTCTGAAAGCCCGAATTAGAGCTGCCGAACAGGAAAATCTGTTTCGGCAGCACGTCGATAAACCCCAGCATGGTGTCTTCTATAAGAACATAGAAACACTGGGTTTATCGACCAGGCTGACCTTCGCCTTTCTAAGGTCAGCAGGGCTTAAGTCGGAGACCGAGGGATTCATTATGGCCTGCCAAGATGGTGTTATCAACACCTTGGTCTACCGTAGCCGCGTGTGGCGTGTAGAGGTTCCTGATATCAACTGCAGGACCTGCCATCAGGCGCCGGAATCGCTCATGCACTTACTTTCTGCATGTCCCATATATGCGATTTCGGCCTACATCCACCGACATAACGCGGCTTTACGAGTGCTATACTACCATCTAAGGCACTCGTACGGGGTAGACCAGACACCAGTGCTGCCTTACGTCCCCGGAGATATTGAGTCCGTTGTCGAGAACGAGAAATGCCGGATTTACTGGAACTACTCGTTCCCGACTGTCAGGCTAATCCAAGCCAACAAGCCTGACATAGTCCTCCTCGACCATCAACTCAAGGTGATGTATGTTATCGAGTTCTCGGCACCTGCTGAGAAAAACATCACCTTGAAGGAGGAGGAGAAACGGACCAAATATCGCGATCTCCGGTACGAGCTCCAAGTGCTGTACCCTGGCTACTCGGTCAAAATGGTCGTCCTTATTATCGGTGTACTCGGAGGGATAAAGCCTACGCTGCTCTCGGAACTGAAGATCATACCGGCCTGCCAAAAACCAGCCGAGTGGCTGGCGGGTCAAATGCAGAAGGCGGTCATTCTGGGTTCTCTCCGTCTACTTAGGGCACACGATTCTGGTATCTACAGTCACTAACCCTGCGGGATGCGGGGAGTGGCTGTAGTTGATGCGCCGGTGCGACTCCCGTGAGGCGTCGGAGGCCACGGGAGGACTGACCGGCATCGGGAAACCGAAAAAAAAAAAAAAAAAAAAAAAAAATAATAATAATCACATGAGCTATTTTTACACTTGCTCGAATGTCTTGCGGTACCAGCACCACTAGTGAGATGCATAGAACAACTGCTGCCGCGTTGGAAGATTCGCTTCACCATAACATCAGGTGCACAGCGGGTCACGACAGAGCAGATGGTATTTAGGAGAGGAGTTTTCTGGGTGATTCTCTAAGTTTTCTCTTCTTCCGCATACCACTGCAGCCGTTGTCTGTTGGACTTCGCCAAATCCGTGGATATCAATGTGGACCACCCAGCGATTGGAGACATAATATCATAAATCTATTTTAAATGGATTACACTAAAATTTATGCCTCCGGAAAGCCCGAACTACAAAAAAGCTCTTAACACGTCGATAAACCCCAGCCTGGTGTCTTCTCTCAGAACACAGACACACTGGGTTTATCGACACGACTGACATTCAGTTTTCTAAGGTCAGCCGAGTTTAAGTCGGAGGTCGAGGGATTCATTATGGCCTGCCAAGATGGTGTTATCAACACCTTTTGGTCTAACGTAACCGCGTGTGGCTTGTAGAAGTTCCTGACATCAACGGCAGGACCTGCCGTCAGGGGCCGGAATCGTTCATGTACATACTTTCTGCAGGCCCCATATATGCGATATCGGCCTACACCCACCGACATAACGCGGTGCTACGAGTGCTCTACTACCATCTAAGGAACTCGTACGAGGTAGACCAGACACTAGTGTTGCCTTACGTTCCCGGAGGTAATGAGTGCGTTGTCGAGAACGAGAAATGCCGGATTTACTGAAACTATTCGTTCCCAACAGTCAGGCTAATCCAAGCCAACAAGCCTGATACAGTCCTCTTCGACCATCAAACCAAGGTGATGTATGTCATCGAATTTTCAGCCCCTGCCGAGAAAAATATCACCTTGAAGGAGGAGGAAAAGCGGAGCAAATATCGCGATCTCCGGTCGAGCTCCAATTGCTGTACCCAGGCTACTCGATCAATAATCAGTGTACTCGGAGGAATAAAGCCTACGTTGCTCTCAGAACTTAAGACCATTCATTCTGGGTTTTTTCCGTCTGTTTAGGGCACACGATTCTGGTATCTACAGTCACAAACTCTGCAGGATGTGCGGGATGTGGGAAGTGGCTGTAGTTAATGTTCCGACTCTCACGAGAAGTCGTAGACCACGGGAGAACTGCCCGGCATCAGATATTCCGATTAAAAAAATTTTAGTTAATTAATACAAGAAGGAAACAGATACAAGGTTGAATATAATAATATCGTAAATAAACTAAAAAAACCCATAAAGAAGTTTGCATATGGGCCTTGAAGAAATAAAAACTATTAGAAATACACATAAATAATTTTCACAATATACTAATAAATACGTATTTTTTGAAATCAAGACAATGCAACAAAAAGTCTTATATGTGCACTTGCATAATTAGGTGTATTTCTTCTCAGTGATCGCTGATGTGTTGATCTTTTATTGATAATAATTCGAAAATAAATGCGAATGAAAAATAATATTGACTTTTACCTCAAGTGAAAAAACAGTTATGGTGCTGGTGTACGGTGAAGTACAAGGTAATAGCGTCGAGGCTCTGAGACTCTACTGTAAACGATTCCCTGCGTCGCCATCTCATTTACGAAACATTTCGCAGTTTGGTGCAACATCTTCGAGATTTCGAAACATTTTCAATTTAAGCACATTTGCGGGGATGTTGCGGTCGCTGCGCCTCGTGAAGAATGGCGTCGAAGAAAATTCCTCAATATGCAGCAGAAGGCTGGCTTCGCAGGTGAAAACATCGCAGGTCATAATATGGCGAATATTACGGAAGCAGGGCTTACAACTCCATTACGTTCAACATGTGCATGCCCTGTATTCGGAGGATCCCCCAAGACGCTGGAGTATTGTTAGAGAATTCTGCACAGAATTGTTGCCCGTCCAAACTTCCTTTCTAACGCGCATGTCTGATCAGAGGAGAATCTTTATGCTATGCGAGAACACAGGTATCAGGAGCGGTTTTCATGCAACGTATGGGCAGCCATAGTAGATTGTTATTTAATTGGAGTCCACATTTTACCACCACACATGACTGCAGCACACTTCTTACAGTTTCTAATCGACATCTTGCCCGAACCTCTAGAACATGCATCTCTTGCTATACGCTGGGATATGTGGTTCCTTTAGACGGTGAGACGTATGTATGAGACTTTGTTTCTAATCGTAACGTTTCAAAGAATCGTTTGAAGTAGATACTTAAATTCACAATTAAGTGAAAAAGTCTATTTTAAGGTCACGATCAGCTTTTGTTTTTAGCCTGATCTATGATACATCTTTATAAACGAGGGCGGTGTTATCGACGAAACTTTTAATAGTTATCACCTTCAAGAGGAGACTGTGAGTAGATCATTTACATACATTTTAAACAAAATAGGACCTAGAACTATACCCTGGGGTACTCCATAAGATATAATTTTGGTGCTACTCCAGCTGAGAAGAAATGTTGTAAATTGAGTGAGTTTTTGAATTATTATAGTTGAAGTTTTGTCTTATTTGGACTGCTAATATTTTCCCTATACTGATGAATATAATGTCATCCACAGTTTCTCAGTTGTTATTAACAATATAGATGACAATTTCAGTTTTAGTTTTAGTGCAAATTCCATTAACTGTATCCCATAGGTTTTACTGTGACCTTATATTTTGTTTTAATTTAATTTGTCGACAGTATTCGTTTCTAGCCAGTAGGGTTCAAGCAATTTTATTGTAACCAACTTCTGAACACTACAAAGTTATTATGGAAAAATATAGAGTATAACATTATTAAGTAAAATAATGCCTGACCTACCAGGCAAATTTGATATAAATAATAGAAAAAATCATTCGAAATCGTAAAATATTCTCTTTCATAAATAAAAAATTATCAACCTACAGTCACAGACCATACCTAATTCTTTACAAACATATTATACTCCAGAGAAATAAAACTTCCTCTGCGGAATGAGGCCGAACAAGACCTTCGTCTTGATGTTCCAATGAAGCACAAAAAAATCTCATATGCCTACCCTTGTGCGTCTTGAGATATCGAAGGTCAAAGGTCATGAAAATCGGTTTTTCGCGAAAATCTCGCTTCCAGTGCATCTGACGTCATAAGAACTCATAACAAAACTTACGTAAAATAGTATTCTCTACAAAATTGTCCATATACATTTTTTTCGTACGACCAACCGTTTTCGAGATATAGCAAGATAAAGCGGGAGCGCGCATTCGTAATAGGTAATACTGTATTATACTGCAGAGCTATAAATATAAAAGCACTTTTCTTAATCTGTTAGACTGGAAAATTAAATTCCCATTATTAATACCGTTAAAAAAATTTTTATTTATAAAAAATATATAATAAATAATTAATAACAAAAAATACATTCTTTTCCACACCACGCCTTATGTTTCCTTGCCTTCCTCCCCGTTTTTGTCGGGTTCCACTAGCACCTCGATCAACACATTATCTTCGTCAGACGCTTCCTCTATATCTGTTGGCTCTATGTATGTTGGCAAAACCTCTTCAGGCTCAAGGTCACTGAAGTCTTCGATGATTTGCAACTCTGTTGACGGGTTCAGGCATGGCTGTCCGTGACACTGACCACAAACTTTGGAGCATGGCAGCCCGATTTTTCTACACCCGCACTGCGCACCACACCCCTTTTTACAATTACAGAATATTGTATTTAATAGTTCGTCTGGAGCAGGTGGCAGTAGTGTTGTTTTCGGCTGTAATATGTCGTTTTTTAAATCCCAACCCCGTTCTTCGGGTTGTAGATTTTTCCCTAGTCAAATCTGTACTTGGTAGTAGACCCGATAAATATGCTGTCGAGCTGCTTCACTGGTAGGTGGAAGAGATGACAATTTAACAGGTCTATTATGTCGTGTAGCCTTAATGAATTGGGTGTATCTAAATTTGTCAAGGTTCACTTCATCTTTTGGAGCACCATACATAGCTAACAGAAAACGCTTTCCGTTCTGAAATACTGTATCTGGCGGGCAGTTTTCTGCTTGAAATATTTGAGCCGAGTGAGTCAAATCGGGATGTTTCTCAAACATTGTCATAACCTTAAGTTTTCCTTTGTTGAATAGTGCCGATGTAGTGTCGCATCCAGTGAGGGCATGCAAAAACAAAATATGTTCTTTGCAAAGACAATATTTGTCGAGACTTTTAGACGAATAAATTAGTGTTGATGTAGTCCCTTTGCCAATTTAACTTTAAGAAAATTTGTCGGTGATGTGACTGAGTTCGTCCTATTAAGAGAACAAGCAAATCAATGTCTTCTCCAATGATGATGGCGGTTCTTTCTTTTTCCGATACTTCCATGGCTGTTTCGATGATTAGAACATCTGCATCATCCTTGGCTTGTTTTGTAGCGATGTTGGCAGCTTGTAGTTGTTCAATAAGCATTTCATTTCACAAAAGTAGTGTGAAAATAATACATTGTTTTGTTATTAATTATTTATTATATATTTTTTTATAAATAAACAAATTTTTAACGGTTTTAATAATGGGAATTTAATTTTCCAGTCTAACAGATTAAGAAAAGTGCTTTTATATTTATAGCTCTGCAGTATAATACAGTATTACCTATTACGAATGCGCGCTCCCGCTTTATCATGCTATATCTCGAAAACGGTTGGTCGTACGAAAAAAATTTATATGAACAATTTTGTAGAGAATACTATTTTATGTAAGTTTTGTTATGAGTTCCTACGACGTCAGATGTACTGGAAGCGAGATTTTCGCGAAAAACCGATTTTCATGACCTTTGACCTTCGATATCTCAAGACGCACAAGGGTAGGCATATGAGATTTTCTTGTGCTTCATTGGAACATCAAAACGAAGGTCTCTGCAAAAATTCAGCTTGTTCGGCCTCATTCCGCAGATGGCCTTTTTTTTTACCTTATTTCCCTGGAGTAATTAGTTTGGATTAACCACTTTATAATTCTACCTTTTCTATCCCTATTCAAATAATTATACATTGCCATTACACCACGATTTTAGACGCTGTCGTGTTTTGCAGAAACTATCTAAGATATTTTTATATGTATGATGTTTACCGGAAGTACTACAGGAGGCTCTGCTAGTCAAGTCAGTCTCATTCTGCAATGTTGTATTTATGTCATCATTTCGAAAATTTTCGGTAGAAAACCCAACTAACTGCACAACTGGTTTTTTATTTGCATCTCTATTTGACAGTGTCCTTGTGATCGTTGCTTGAAGTTTTCTTAGAGGGTTTTGATTGTTATTATCTATACTTCCATTTGATGAACGTTTTTTAGAAGAGGGTATCGAAGGGGCAATTTCACCGTTGTGAAGTTTCTCTTGCTCTCTTTCAAAATATTCATAAAGCCGGTTCGTCCATTGACCAACTCCTCTTATATGAAGCCACATATAATCTAGAAGAACATAACATTTATTGGAAACTGTGATTCATTTAATGTAATTACTAATTATATGCCGAAGTTTACCTGACAAACTTCGGGAGGTGATAGAGGTGATTAAAATAAGTAGGAAGGTACCTATCAACCTACATCCATAGGTGATTGCTAACAAAGATAGATACAGGTTCTGAAGTGTTTAAAAAAAAAAAAATATAACTCGGAAACTACTAAAGCTATTGACTTGAAGTCTTAGGGGCCGTAATACTTTTTAATCCCCTATTTTGTTACGAAATCTTGTCTTTCTACTACCTTCAGCGGCGTCGTGACAGGGTGGTGGAGTAAAATTTTTCGCCGAGACTATGTAACGCCACTGCTTTGTGCAGTTTAATTTGAGATTATCGAATCTGTATTCAATTTGGAAAAAAATGGTATCTTTAAATTTTTTCTTACAACACTTACTTTTCAACATCCAGTATCCTTGTTAGCAATCACCTAAGAATGTAGGTTGGTAGGAATTTTTCTACTTATTTTAAGCCCCTCTATCACTTCTCGAAGTTTGTCAGGTAAACCTTGGACCACCCTGTATAATTTAATTTTAATTAACATTTTACAAACGTTACCTTCTTGTTCAGGGGCACTACTAATGGTAAACGGATGCCACTCGTACTTGGCTATGGTTGGTATATTAACAAAAATATAATCTCCTGGATGAAAGTCAAACTGAAGAGGTCTCTTAATAACCAAATGTGTTACCTTGGATGGTAAAAGAAGTCCTGAACTTATGTAAGTCTTCCCTCTTTCAGTTACTATGAAAGTTGATCTATAGGCTCTCTCTAAACCATACGCAATGCCGGGTATAATAAACCATTTCCAAAAATTTGGACCATGTATTATTAATAATATCCAAAATGGAACATACAACAAATGTGTGTAGTAAAATATCTAAAAATATAATTGGTATGATAAGCATACCGCTAATCACATGTGTATTTATTTCGTTACCTCGAAACATCCACCTCTTCTTACAAATGCTTGTGAACATAAAAACATTATACAGAGGATTATAAAGAGAGCAAATCCAGTAGGGTTTGCTAGCCCTTCTATTAATCCAAATTTTACTGGTTTACTCGTGAATAACCATTCAGCGGTAGTAAAGTTTTTTACATTTGTTGTTGGATCATTTACAATCACGATACCTGAGGAATTTGTAGGTAATTACTAGGATAGCATCTGAGGCGCTTCTAAGGGAGAAGCTGAGCTCCTTCGCATTAAGTGATCTTCATTAGAAGATAGGAAATATTCGATGAGGGAGCAAGGGTTGAGGGGACGGCTGGGAGGTGGTAAAAAGGAACCAACTGCGGCCTACTTGCGAAGCGTCAGCCTCCCCCATTATTACCATTACCTACGCATTATGCATAAATGTGAAATATATAGGTTTATTTTTGCGTTCAGTAATGAATGGATTTTCAATTTATTTACGTGAACATCAATATCAAAGTTTGTTATATCTATTTTTTATCATAATTTCTAATCACTCTTAAGAAAGTGAACGTACATGGCAACAAAAATTTATAAATTTAGTTTTTGATATAAATCAAGGAACATCTGAATTCAAAAATATTATATGGACAATACAATAATCCAATTATAAAAAAAGTAAATTTTATAACGTACTTACTGAAGTTACAAATGTGCATTATTGTATGCAGAAAACTGTATCCAAAAATAAACATTCCCGTGAGCTTATGGAAGTAAATGTGTTGGTCTAAAGGCAAAATAGAACTAAATCCTCTCGTTCTTAAAAAAGTTATACACTGTCTTAACATCAAAACCAAAATGAACATGCAGTTGAAATTCAGGCACTGCCCTGAAAATAGAAAAAAAAATATATTTTAAGGAGCAGGAGGACTATTACATCTTACTTACATCATCCATGTTGCATAGCATGGAAATAATATTAAAATATATTAGATAAATACAATAAGATGATTAAAATAATGTTAAATAGGGTGCTGCATATAACAAAAAATAAAAACTATTAATTTGTTTAATGCGGTACCTTTCAGTTTAGAGTAATTTAAATTTCTACTTTAATAGAACAATGTAATGTTTATTTCTCTTTAGTATATGATTATACCACTTACCACATGCTCTTGCAAATATCGTAAACCAGTTTGAACCCCTATATTCTATGGCTCTTGAAATAAAAAGTGCGGCATTGACTATCAAAAAGGCACCTAAGAATATCAGATAAACGTAATTGTTTTTTACATAAGGTAAAGTAAGCTGATAGGGACGAAAAGACATGATTTTTCCCATTATAGATCCAGGCGGTGATTTGGGTTTTGGCGGTACCAACCATCGATCAATGCTGAAACAGATACAATTTTTCAGTATTACATGCATTTTTTTTATTCTCAATTTTATACAGGATGTTCTGTTAACTCTATTACAAATTACCGTAGATCATTTTTGAAAAAAAAACTGTTGTTAAAATAGTTAAATGTTGAATTGTCTCAAAACAATAGGCTATTTGACACTTATTTTTAAATTATCTTAAAATGTTCATATCGTAGTATTAGTCCATAGGAATTTTTATTTCGCTTAAATGAAATCTTTTTATAGGATCAAATAGCATCCAAAATTTCAAATACATATTTTGGCGCGAAAACACGAGACGCCATGTTACTATCTATTGTGACATCATTCTTATAGTAAACAAGCGAAAGTAAAAAGACACCACAAAAGTTGTTTATAAAACTGACAGATGATATTAAAATGAGAAAGACTTGGGGTTACATGTATAACACATTCTTCCGTCTTTTACACCGCTTACGTTAAAGCGAGAACGATGATTGTTGCTTTTGCTGGCACGCGACCGAGGCGGAGTTTCACTTACATTCTGTGATACTTCAGAGCCGCACTTAATTTTGTTACCGAATCATTCTAGAAGTGCTGATATATTGTAAGTATAATATTATAAGATAAATAATAATTATTTAATATCTGTTTATTTGCTGGCGTGTTCTTGAAAATATTTTAAGAAGGTTATCGTGTTGAAGTGAGTTGTGTAATAATGTAATATGAGTAATAATTATTTTGTATCTGTTAATTTGCTGGTAAGAAGGTATTTGATGTAAAAATGTTTCGACCGTGAGATGCCACTACATCTGCACCTTATTGTGTTTGTGAAAATGAAAGTGATAGTGATTACAGTGATAAAGAAAATCAAAGTTCATTAGTGTTTTCAGTAAGAAAAAAATCGGTTACATTTGAACGAGCAAGCGAAACAAATTTGCCTTAATATTTAGAATAATCTTTTGAAGTGACGAGTTAATGACCCTAATTTGTATAATTTGGTTGTACTAGGTGAAACAGCATTTCTGACTAACGGTCCCCGTCTCACAATACACAAACTGGTGAATGAAGGTGCCCTCCCAAGAAAACAAAGATACGACGCCGATTAATCGAAAACTCTGGACCCATCGTTAGCAAAACTTTTAAGAACTTTAGTTTATGACGCGTGCCAGAAAAATGAAATTCCAACTATTGACGTGGTAGACAGAAAATTAAAAGAAATAGGTATCATCTAAAATATACCAAATGGACTTTAGGAATTTGGCTGAGAAAAATTGGAATTAAATATCAAACTGTTAATAAACGCTTGGCGATTATGGAAAGTAGACGAATAGTGGATTGGCGAAATTCATATCTAGAAGAGATAAAAGAAGGGAAAATAGATCAATTTATTATCTAAATGAAACTTGGTATGATACTCATGATACCATATAAAAAGGATGGACTGATGGATCTAAGAAATGTCAACCAATTTCATTGCCCCGTAATAAAGGGTCTTGGAAGATTATATTACACTGTGGATCAGTTGATGGATGCATTGAAACTGTGCGGAAAAAACATGAAAGACTGTAACGTGGATTACCACAAGAACATGGAGGGAGAAATATTTGAGGAATGGTTTGAAAATACACTAATTCCAAAATTAAAAGCATTATTGTTCTTGAGAATGTGAAGTACCATTCGAGACAACTGTGTAAAATTCCTAACAAGAGTTCTACTAAGTTGGAGTTACAATTTTTTTAATGGACCATGATCTCTATTATGAGGCAAATTATAATAAAGCACAACTGTTGGAAGTCCTGTAAATGAAAAAAAGTGAAGCGAAGGAATGAAATTTGTAATATCAACTGCATTATTTAATTCCGTTTTTGTGCTTTCGTGGTTCAATGCTTGAGAAACACTTTTTTTCAGGATGTTATTATTTATTAATGTTATTATTATTTTTTTTAATTTTGACAAAAATATGTCTTTTATTAGAGTGATAACTTTACTACCAGAATTTATTTTTAGTTCATTTATTGAGAAAAATATTTGTTTCTGTTACTATTTTGAGAGTACATTTTTTTGTTTTTATTTTGTTTTTAAAGCTTTCTTGTTACTTTTTAAATAATCTCTTTACTCTATACTAATATTCCATACCCATCTTTTCCTTGCAAGAAATGCTCATACCTCCTCGCAGTTCTTGCTGGGTAGTAACAATCACTGGCGGTTCTTCTATAGGGTCATTTGGTCAATGACCTCCCACATACAAATAAAAAATTAGAGCTATTCATTTTCTGAAGTTTAAAAATATATAGTATATATATATTTTTAATATTCTTAAAAAATATATTAAAGTTACTAGTTCATTCTATGCACAATACTATTCAAATATCTAGATCGCAGGATTTCGTATCCCTTCCGAGCACCGAGCCTCTATTCATTACATTATTCATTTATAGAATTTAAAAATCTTGGGTCAGTCCACAACTTGTCCTCAAAGCTAGCTACGGATCGAATTTGCAACGAATTAAAGTGAAATAGACTTATGCGCGAATCGTCAGAAAGCAAAAGAGACAGAAAACACTGGCGGGGACAATGTCCCTGACACCTTTTACGGAAACGGTAACGCACGAAGTTCATTAGAGCTATAGAGCAGTCTTAATGCTGACTAGGTACGCGTTGGTCGGTAAATTCTGTCGCATTGTTTTTAATGTTTTTATTTGTGAACATTTTATTAGCAAATCTCTACTTGTCGTGAAATTAAGTAAAACAGTGTTTTTGGTGTTTACTATTAAATATGAGTGTTGTACAAAATATATTAAAACTGAAAGATGGACATAAGTTGGGTTATGAATAAAGTACAAATAGTTTTTGTGTTTAGATACGATTTAGACGGTGTTATATATGAGAGATTTTGGAAATTTATTCAGCCTCAAGAAACGACATCGCAGCATTTGACAGATGTAATTTTAAAAGAGTTAGAATGTCTGGAAATTAATGAAAGTCCTGAAAAATTGATAGCACAAAGTTACGATGGAGCATCAGTAATGAGTGGTGCTTTTGGAAGTGTACAAGCCAAAATTAAAAAAAGTTATCCTTCAGCAAATTTTATTCATTGTTACGCTCATCAACTAAATTTAATTTTACAAAAAGCATCAAATCAGGATAAAACCATACATTTTTTGTTTTGCTAATTTACATAGCTTTTCTTCATTCTTTGGAAAATAGCCAAAAAGAACAGCTGTGTTAGTTAATGTTGTTAAGATGAGATTACCTAAAGCGGCTCCAACACGATGGAATTTTAATACAAAGTGCATAGAGACTGTTTATACCTATCGAACAGAATTATTAGATTGTTTAGAAAAAATCATAGAAAATGAATCAGAAAACGATACTCTAAACCAAGCTATTGGTTTAAAAAACTACTTACAAAATGAACATTTTCTTTACTGGTTAAATTTTTTTCATTTAGTGATATATTGTTCCATCAATTACAAATATGTACTATCGATGTCATTACAGTAAATAAGTGTATTGACGTTTTTAATAGTAAAATTGAAGACATCAGAAATAAAATTTTGAATAACTATTTGGAGGAGATATCCATGCAGTCTGCCCAGAGATGTAAAATGGAAGAATCAAAAAGGAGAATTTCATTAGAAGTTTGTGATAAAATTACATCTGAGATCAAAAACCGGTTTGGCTTCAGTAATCATTTAGCAGTGTCTCAGTTATTTCACGCAGATCGATTTAAAGATTATAAAAAAAGCTTTCCTCAAGATATGTTTAAATTAGTTAAAACGGGATATCCAGTCATAAATCATTTGAAACTTAAAATTGAATTAGAAGTATTATATAGCCGAGAAGATTTTTCCAATAGTGAAGGTGCAGTTGCTTTGTTGCAGCTTTTTATTAACAATAATTTGTGCAATACTTTTTCTGAAAGTGTCAAACTGTTAAAAATCTTGTGTACTCTCCCTATGACTACCGTCGAAAGTGAATGTTGTTTTTCCACCTTAAAAAGAATAAAGACATTTTTAAGAAATACCATGGGTCAGGAAAGGTTATCTTCTTTAGCTATGCTTACCATAGAAAGGGCATTAATAAAGAAGATAAAATACTTTAATGAAAAAGTAATTGACCACTTTGCATCTCAAAAAGACCGGAGGATCAACTTGGAATTTAAATCACTTTAAAAGGTAGGTTATACAGTAAACTTTTCTAACTGACCTCCATATCTCTTGACCCACGAACCGCCACTGGTAACAATTTATATTAAGAAAACTTGAATACTGTAACTGATTTATGTGTAGTCAATACGTTAAATTCAATACTTTTATTTCAAGTTGATACTTTTTTGTACAATTGTTAAATTGCTAGCTAAACTAAGCACAAAAACCTACATTGAAAAAGTAAACGAGCGAACAATACAGTTAAATCCGGCTCTGCGTTCCGTAGCGTCTTACCCCGGACGTCCCATCACAATATCTGTATCGCAAACTATATATTGTATTTTTGTGAGGTTCACATTGATAAGTACTATTTTGTCTTACAATTTCAATAGCTTTGAACTTTACAACTAATGTAAACAAGTGAAGTCTTTCACATATCTGTCATGTTTGTAATTTTGTTATGTTGAAGATTGTCTAATAAATAATGTTCTAATCACCTACATTATATACACGTTTATAAACATAAGTACCTAGTTAGCTTTAAAATTAGAAATAAACAGATATTATATACTTACATAGATGATTTAATGTTCCTAAATTCGGCAGAACAGAAATCAGGATTAGTCACAAAGAATTAAGCTACTATTATTGTGTCAATTCTTGGCAAATTCGTACTGTGTGATTTTAAAAAACCGCCTTCCATGATTAATTATTATAAACTTGAAAAAACAACACGAAATCAGTCCAAATATTCATAAAGCAGTCACGATAAGATAACCGCAGGTTTTTCTTACTACAAGAGTGACGTTACATTTAAAACCATTATGGCTGGTAGCGTTTTGTGACATGTCGTTCACAGACTAAAATATTGCAATTTTAAAATTGAAATAATAAAGTAACCTCGTGTTACGTGAATACAAAACGATAATTTCTCATTTCTTATTCGATAAATTATCGTATTCACGTAATTTAATAATTTATTTTTCATAGTGTCAGACACCCTGTTAAAATGGAAAATTATGAAATTTTGGTCAAAGCTATAACTTTGCAAAATTGTTTTGCATTTTTCAATGTTAACGTATCGAACATATTCTACAATTTCTTAAGTTACAGTCTAATTTCTCTAGCACGAACCTCCTGAATTCCTCCGAGACTATTCGAGCTGGATAAAATTTGAGTTAAATAAAATACTTCTGACACGAAGTATATATCAAGGACACAGAAACATATTCGAGTTACAGAGCATTTCGAGACACAGAAGTTCGAGTTATAGAAGTTCGACTGTATTTGAGTTAGTGTTGATGAATTGCTTTTATCTAACATTTGTATATTAGCACCAACAGATAAAAACATCAATATACATATATATAAAAAAAAAAACTAGCTAACTTTTTATGTTTACTGTTAAAAGTAGTATGAAAGTTTCTTTCTAAATATCTAAATCATATTTCTTTAATTATATGTAATGATAAAGTAAATAATAAAAACATCTGTTTCGTTAAAATAGCTATTTATGTAACCAGTTACGACAGGCTTTATTTTGTATAACGAGTGGAAGTTTAGGGACGAGCGAAGCGCGTTCCCGCAAAATGACATGAGTGAAACGGTATAATCTCGTATAAATTTTATAATTTTCTATTCAACATCGTTTGAGGAAAATTGTCAAATCTTTAATTCGGATGACACCTTAATCCTTATCAGGTGACGTTGACTATTGATATGCCTGTTAACTGGTCTTCATGGCCGTAGTAGAGGGTTCACAAGGATCCACAAAAACCTAACCTAATTGTTCTTCAATGCTTTGTGAGTTTCGACTTTAGATGGACCTTAAAAGATAGGTACACGAATAGAAACAAAAACGCCAACTATGATCAAAACAACTGCAATATTTTATTCGATGAGTTACTTTGAAATTAGTGCATCAAGTTATCTTACTTTCCGGTAAGTACCATCACGATAAGAAAAAGTCTAGTACAAAATATTCACGTAGTCATTTTAAAATTGTTGTGTAAATCGAGTGTTCCTTTAAAAGTAGAATGAAGGTTATGTGACTGACAGAACATTAGAAGCACGAATTAATCGGTGCCTGAATTTTTTTGTACCTGTTTTTTTTTTTTTGTCGCGATGGTACTTACTTATATATCATACGCACCTTATGGTTAAATTTTCTAATAAACCCCCATGTTTTTCGAGCTGATTTTTCAGAGCCTCATATGTTATGGCTCCTCTATTATTTGTATCAGCATCTTCGAACATTGCAACTGTTAAATCCACAATTTGTTCCTCGCTAAATTGCATACCATTTTCTTCCATACAAGCTCGCATAACGTGTTGCAGTTCTTTGTGCTGGATTAAGCCATCACCTAAAAGTAAGCGAAATACCACTAACACACCACAACGCTTAATGGGCTTTTTGCTAATCAAATTGACATCATTAGAAGATTATCAAAACTGTTAGTTTTATTCGTCTTTAGAACCAGCTTTACAATCTCAGTTTAACTACAATTTAGAGATTCAACTCAAGAAAGCTGATAACTGATTGGTCCATATTCAATTTACACTACGATATCCGAGTTACAATGAAGTTATAAAACTGGCTCTTATACTACGATCTCCGAGTTAAAATGAGATTATAAAACTGGTCCTTAGAGTAGATAGTAGTATTTTTTTATAAAAACTGAAATATTATATACTATAGAAATAATTGACAGTATATCCGTGTCAAGGAAACTTTAATTATTTTTATCAGTACATCCTTTTTAGCAAGTTTGTGCATCATTAATGAAAAGTCATTAAAATTACAATAGAATCAGTACTGGTGGAATATATACGTGCAGAAAATCCACATGAAAAACTTGAGAGTTTCCTTGTGCTTATGAAAATAACTTAATTTGCGCTTTTCTAAAAACATCTATGCAAATTATAAAGCTAAATATTCTAAACATTCTTCTTCTTTTATTTATAGGAGTAAAATAATAATTAAATACAGTTAAGAATTGCAGCATTAATATGCAATTCTTCCAATTGGATTGGACTGGATTGGATATTATAAATTTTACACTGATTCGCTACTAACTTTTGTATCAAAATTGGATACATATTTTGGCATTATTTAGGATATTCTTCGGTTGAAATTAATTTTAATAGTTCTCCCACTGATATTCAATGGAGTAGCTCACACAAGTTGTAAGTACAAAATATTACATTTTCAGCTAGTGAAAGATTAAACATTACTTAGTTCCATTAATTAAACAGAAACCTTCATGACAACAGAAAATGCTTTAATGTGTTTAAATAATGTTTTAGTTATACCCTGCAACTCCAACATTTTAATAACAAGTTTAACAATTAGAAAAAACTTCTTCCAGCAATTTCAATGCACACTAAAACCTAAACTTGTAGTAAACGGAATCAAGTCACTGTTCAGAAATGCTCGAATTAAAAAAAAAACATCATAATTCGTCGAGATTCGTCCAGAAATGCAATAAAAATTTTCAAAAATTTTTTCACGAATACATAACTTCCTCACTTTGAGGGGTGAGGAAGTAAAAAAATGTCAGGTGACGTCATCACTCTAAAATAAATGAAGATCGGAAACTGGATTTAACATAAAAATTTTTGTTTTTAACAAATAAAACTGACGCGCGAGGATTTTTTGCAAAAAACAATATCAATTTTAATTAATTTGTTCCATACATTTGGCGCTCATTGTAGGTATGCATTTATTAAAATAACAAATTTTTGTGCGATGATTGATTTTAAAGATTACTCTACAATAATAATCCCTACATAGGTAATCAATTTATAATTAAATTTGCATTACTCGTAAATATAGATAGGTAGTAATAAGTACAAAAATACACATATTTTCGATTTTCAATAATTGCATTTTTATACACGTTGACGTATCTCTATTATAATGATAGATAAAAAAAGTGATTTGCATTATATTAAATAAAGCATATAAAACAACATAAACACAGAATCAGAGATTTGCGATCATAAATAAAATATGTTAATATTTTCCTAATAGATTTCCGCAACCACATGTACACGTAAGTGTTTTATTGTCTGCATATTACTAGGTACCTACCCGTCTACCATAGACATAGACATCTGTGCTACCTATAGAACTATTTTGTCAGCAGTAATTAAAGAAATATAATTATTATCTAACATGTACTGCGTACCCAGCGTACCTGTATCATGGAAAATGTAACACTTAAAACTATTAAAATATTGCTTAAAAATTTGATATTCATTTGTACGTTCAGAGATTTCAAAGTTTTATATAAAAAGTGCAAAGCCTAAATCACAGTATAAAGACTATGACTAAATAGATTTTTATATTTAAATATCTGATGTGGCCAGCACATAACTATCTTAAACCAGTATATGTATATAATCCTGATCTAAAAAAATCATTCTATTTAATTCTTCACTTACCTCAATTAAATTTTAATACTTAGCGTACCTTGAAATGTTTCATTAACATTTTTAAATAATTAAATATCAGCGTCATTCGATACTGTTAATAATAATTTATGTCATATATTTTAAAAATTTCTTCTTATTAACATTGACATTTTTGTAACTAAATTAGATATTTCAAATGTCAAACTACCAAATTTATCCTAACCCCATTTTATGAGGTCAAATGTGTACACAATTTCAGTTTACATCAGCTTTATTGTACTTGGAAAATATATTATTTTCGCTTGATACAGTAGACATGATTTATAATCTTTTCTACAAAAATATATTTTTTTGTAGTAAAATACAAAAAACCGCTGCCAATTACTTGGGGATCAGAACTTTCTCACCGTAGTACTCGACGTGTGGTGGTTTATAATAAAAGTAATTTTTGACGTTTCAAAAAAAGTCACCTTTTGACGTTTCAAAAAAGTCACATTTTGACGTTTCAAAAAAGTCACTTTGGCGTTTCAAAAAAGTCGCATTTGTTAACGTTTCAAAAAAATCATATTTTGACGTTTCAAAAAAGTTGTATTGGTGGAACGTCACTAATATTGTTTTTAGACATTGGGACTGATTTTGCTCATTACCGACCTCAATCTCTTCCTTGACCTCTAGAATATGTGTACAAAATTTGAAAGCTTTATCTCAAGAACTGTAGCTGCTATCGCGAACCACACAGACAGACACTGACATATGGACAGAAATTTTTTTCTGTCTCAAATTTTGTGTTTCGTCATATTTCGTCAATATTCATCCAGAAATGCAATAAAAATTTTCATAATTTTTTTCACGAATACATAACTTTGAGGGGTGATGAAGTAAAAGTTAGGGTCTCGTGGATCTCCTTTCAGCTAGTCAATTGTGCGCATCACCGAATTTATCATTGTCTGTGGCCTTTAGAACATGTGTACCAAATTTGAAAGATATATCTCAAAAAATGTGGCTGCTTTCGGGATACTACAGATATACGAATAAGATTTTTTTTTTCTAAAGTTATGTTTTTTCATTATAATTTATCGAGATTCGTCCAGAAATGCAATAAAAATTTTTTCCCCCAAATTATACCTTTTTTCTTCATTAATTCATTATGTTCTTCTTGGAAAATATATTATTTTCGCTTGATACAGTAGACATGATTTATAATCTTCAAAAATATATTTTTTTGTAATGGCAAATACAAAAATGCTGGCCAATTTGGCTCATCACCGAATTTATCATTGTTTTTGGTCTTTAGAACATGTGTACCAAATTTGAGAGCTTTATCTCAAAAACTGTGGCTGCTATCGCGATACTACAGACATGCCGACAGAATTTTTTCCACAAAATTATGTTTTTTCGTTATAATTCGTCGAGGTTCGTCCAGAAATTTTTTTAATTTTTTCTCCCGGAATTGTACCTTTTTTCTTCTTTCGTTCATTATTATGTCTCTTCTGGTGGTACCACATTCACCAAATTTAATGAGTCACCTAAAATGTTGTTGAAAATCTTAACTGCCTTTTAGTATTTTTTGAGATATCGCGAATACACACACACACACATCCACACACTCACACACGCACCGACAGACATCATTCGGAAAATAGTCAGAATGGATTCAGGAGGGTTTAAAACGTATATATCAATCAAAATCTCGAGGTAGAAAAAAATCACAAATACTCTAATTCTTTATATTAGGTAAAAGAAAGTAAAAATCACTTATTAAGATTATCGTTTTCTTATCACTATCAAAGTAGACAACATTTATTTATTGTAATTAATATATCATGTGAAATTGTGAGGATTTTGTACAGTTAAGCGCGTTTGAAAGGGATTGATAGATTGAATGCGTGAAATATTCTGACGGCTTAGTGGCTCTGTGCTTATACGGTAGGCTTGAGAGCAAGGAGTCCCGGGTTCGAATCCATGGATGCATAGTGGCATTTTTGAATACCGGGAAGGGCTAGAGCATTGTTAATGGCAGAACCCAGCTATTCACTGTCTATCTCTCCTGGCTTGAGTTTCAGCTGCGGCATCTGGCAAATGTCAGAGGGAATGGTTGTTGTTGTTGTTGTTGTTGTGTGTGTGTGTGTGTGTGTGTGTGTGTGTGTGTGTTCCTGGTTGAGTGGAGGAATATCAATGTGCCAAACTCCGCTAAATTGTTAATATAAATAAGATCTCAAAAAAAATCGCTAATCAATTGTGTAGAATTGATTTCCTGAGCCGTTCTGACATGTTGATGTGTTTTGAATGAGTCATCAACGCCATAGAGGAATTAGAAGGACGAGAGAATGAGAGGATAATCGACTCCAGGAAACAGATTATAACGGGGTTCACCCTATCATTAAAATAGTTAAGTCAAATTTTATTGAATAAAACAAAAATCTAATAGCAAAATACATTTATTTAAGATAAGCAATATTTATGATTCTCTTCTCTGGGCGGAGAAGCAGAGTAGTAAACCAGATAAATCCAATAAAATTTAAGATTAAATGAATCAAAAAAAAAAAACAAAGACATATACGGCAATCGCCAATTGAAATCATACAAAAATATCAAACCAATTTAATTATTAGTTATTGGGCACCACCATCTTTTTTGTTAATTTAAAATATACATTAATTCTCCGTAACTAACAAACAATTGGCTACCTTTAAGAGATGTAAAATAGGTAGTTATTTAAACAGTTATTCAAAATTAACCACAAATGCATGTAAGTAGGGGTGGAATGAGAGAACAAAAATTCCCCACTCAGCATCAGATACCCCCCACCACTCCATGTGGGGGTATCAGTGATGCGGGGTGAGATGTTTTTGTTCTCTCATTCATAGGAAAGTAGGAAAATTAGGTGTTTTTGTTCTCTCATTCATAGGAAATTAGGAGAAGGGGGTGTTTTGTTCTCTCATTCATAGGAATATAGGAGAAGGGGGTGTATTTGTTCTCTCATTCATAGCAAGGTAGGAGAAGGGGGTGTTTTTTATTCTCTTATTCATAGAAAAGTAGGAGAAGGGGGGTTTTTGTTCTCTCATTCATAGGAAAGTAGGAGAAGGGGGTGTGTAATTTTAATTATATAAGTAGGTGCAATTGCATTCTAATACAGTTTCATTTCGCAAAATGATGCAAAATAACAGTTTTTTTAATTTACCCAAGCTTAAAGGTGATTTGTAAGACAATTTACCTCCAGCACCTCAGAACAAAAGTGATTTAGTGGTGCTTGGTGAAAGACGATATCACTTGAATAAATCAAAAAAGTAAATTTATGTCAACTGGATTATTACATGATTTCTGTTATGAGCCATGTATAAAAATAACTGGAAATAAGAATTATATAATAATCTTTGATATAAACGAGTGGAATGAATTTCTTAAATATCAAGGCGTTAAACTAATTACCAATACACTAATGAAAAAGTGGAGGCGATAAATGGTGAAAATTTCACTATATAATTTGAACAAATTTCTTACTCAAGAGTATTTAATATTTCAAAAAATAATTCATTGTGAGAGGTATTACCCTTATCAAATATAGAGTTGATATGCTTAAGAGACAGCATTTTGCATGTGGTCTGTCCGACCGCACAGTAGCGTCGCACTAAATAGTGTAATAAAGTTTATTAAACTTATTTTATCCGAATTTGAAATTTAGCTTATAATTCAAGTGATATCCATATCGTTTATGAGGAGTGTAGTCCAAATTATTAATCAAAAGAAACGGACCGTTACAAGATTTGCTACCGAGGTCAGTTGGAAATATTTGATTGACTGCTACAGTATACAGATTATCATTGCTATCATTTACAATGGAATTCTGTATTCTGGAATCAAATGTTATCGTCTGTGTTTATTTCTTCCTTTAATTATATCCTTGAAATTATTTATTACAATGGTATCAAGACTGAGTAAATTGGGACGAAGAATGGAATCAATAATTCGCTTTTGTTTATGGGTAGATGTTGGACACCGGAGATATCGTCGAGGCCGTAGAAATTAATCGTTTTCACAATTTCGTGTAGAACAAGAGACTGTTTTTATGACAAAAGTTTGGGTATGGAGTGCTATGTGTTATGGCAGCATATCACTTTTAGTATCCATCCTACACACACTAATGCTTAGCGTCTAGTGTAACTGACTAGATCTTAAGACATGTTGTCTAGCTTATCTTAGAAAGTTAAAAGACACAGTTTGTCAGCACAATAATGTTCAAGTTCATATGTCTACTGTAAGAAGGTACCTAGCAGCATGTGATGTTGACGTTATTCCCTGATAAAGTATGTATCGGACGTGGTAGTCCGACAGATTCCCCTTATAAATGTGGACAAATTTTGGCATGAGATTCAAGTAGCTTTCGATGAAATCCACCAAGAGTAAATAGACCATTTAATTTTTTGTAAAATTTTAATCATTTTCTCACTCAATGTTTTGAATAAACTATTCCTAACGATTCACAAATATTAAAATATCAGTAGCCTTTCTTGAAATAAATTGCACACTATTTATATTTGATGATATCAAAGCCTCGACATATTGTTAACAGAAGTATTGTATGAGGACTGAGTTAATTCAGAAAAACAAAAAACAAAGAGTAGAACGTCAGTTATGTTTTGGTATTTTGACGTTTAAAAAACCGCGTTAATTTGAATGCTAACAAAATCACTTTCAAACATGTTAGACTCTATTGTTTCTAGAAGAATAGCTTTTCATTAGACGTAGGGATGTGAGATACGTACGTATACATGTTTTAATATCGATATTCTATATTCTGTATCGATATTAAATGCCCAGTTAGTATAACTTATCTATACTTTCGTAATAAATATCGGATCATTATGTTCGTGATATCATCTGTTCATAGTAAAATGTTGTTACTATTTTTAAGTATACAAAACTTTACAAAAGTTTATAAACAAAGAAACCTGTTTCTTAGTTTAAGAGCCAAAAAGTTGTTTTTATATTTTCAGAACATAACAATGCTTCTCTAAATTTCTAGTAGGTACTGTTTCTAAAATCTTTAACTACAAATGTATAGAAGCAGATACGAAGTTGTTATTTTAATATATGCCAAACACTTCTTAATGTTAGTAAAGTTAGTAGGTAGTAAAAACTTGTGATATAGCGATTAGATTTACCATCTCATTCTACAAATAAAAGTTTGTTAAACAGATTTTCACGTTTTCTATATTTTCAATGCAACTTACCATCTAGGTCATACACTTTGAAGAGAAATCTTATTTTGTCATCTGGAGATTGACCTGCAAACTGGTGCATTGCATCCAAGAATTCTTGTAAAGATATTGAGCCCGAATTGTCCTTGTCGAATATTTCGAATACCCTGTCTGTGAAAAATGGCTAAAAAAATAAAGTCAGGTACTAATAAAAACATAGTAGTTGTAGTGAATGTGGTAGTGCGATTGTTAATATACTGCGACAAAATATCTTTAATTTTTAAAATAACAATTTAAAGAATTTATATACTCTAATACACATTTATTATGTATTCTAGTTTCACTGAAATCAATATTATTGTCCCTCATCAGTTTAGTTGTAGCTAGTGTACTGTATTCAATACCCCAGTCCTTAAGTTTATCTGCGTTAATGAGGAATAATAATTCTGAAACAGTGGTGGCCGTAGTTGTGCCGTGCTCTTTTTTTTTTGGAGTATATGGCACGATTTTCTTTTGTTTGAATCTTAAACTCCACAAACTCTGTCTTTGTTTTATTGTTATCATAAGTTAATCATTGAATGATATTAAATAAAAAGAAATGGAGAAGTAAACCACGAAAACAAAATGGAACAACTTATTGTATTAAATTGCAAAATTTATAAAAATATAACACATGTATCTTTCGTGTAGTAGAACTGAAAATAGAATGGCAGCTTCTCTATTTTATAGAATAATTAAAAAATTTTTAAATTATTGATGTGTTTGATATTAATATACTGTCAATTGACACATCGCAACTAAATAAATACCAATACTAGTATTTTAGTATACCAATACCAGTACACTTATGACAACTTACAACTTAAAGGATCTTTTTTCAGCAATTCCATCAAAATGAAATAGTTAGTTTACATTTTATATAAATACGTAACATTTGTTTATGCGATTACCCACAAAAAGTATGTTACTATTTTCGTTTATTTCTACCGTATAACTCACTTTCTATCCTTTTCTTATTTGTCAATTTACTACTGATAATAATAGTAATAAGTAATATAAAGTATTGTACCTATTGTAAGGTGTGAATGGTGAATGGGGAGAAAAATATCGAGAGCTGAATTTAGCTTACAGAGTTTTCTTTAAAATGATATCCATACACATGAGCTTAAAGTCATCACCTTCTGAGATACTCCCTTTCTAACACGCACCACTACAAATGGTGCCAGAAAGACAGCATCTCGGTAGGTGGTGACTTTAAGCTGATGACTGATGAGAATTGTACTTATATAAAGTTATAATCTCACTAATTCATTGAATGAGGGTCTAAATTGAGGTATATTTTAAAAAATCAATGAATTTGGAGCATCTGTATCAGATATCTAGAATTGCTCTGTAACTTGGGTAAAATTTACTTGCTCTGAAAAGGTTGTATTGAAACTTTACTAGTGTTTCACCAAGATCAAAAAGTCTTGATTTCTTGTCTCATTGTTGTCTACATTTCAAGAAAATTTCAAGACAAGAGTGTGACTGAAAATCAAGATAAGACAAGATTTCTTGATCAAGAATCAAGACTCCTGGTTTATCTGGACTATAAAATTTCGTTAAAAATAAAGACAAATAAATAACCATTTAATTACTAAAAGATTCAAAAACCGTTTATATAAACAATAATTAATACTAATTATTCAAAACATTCCTTAAATAAGCAGTTTTTTGCAATCTCTTTAGATTTCTTAACTTTAGCGCAATCATTTTTAGTAGCATTTATTCGTCTTTATCACTATCATTGTTGGTGCTAACAGTTATTTTACACAAATTACATTGATATTCACTTCTACTATCACTAAAAAAGTTCTTTCATTTCGTAAGCATTGCTGTTTATATCCATTTTAGACTATATCGATTTGAGATTCACAATATACGACTTACTACAAGTACTTAACCTACAAATAAAATTATCCCAATGAGAATGATAGACAACTGACTTCACATGAGACCTTCACAATATGATGACGCGTATACCACATCAAGATCAATAAATATGAAGACCCTTGACATCAAGACAAGAACTTAAATAATAAAAAACTGTCCGGATAAGAGGGAACTGATTTCTTATCTTAAAAATCAAGAGTCTTGAAAATCAAGACAAGAATTTACATTTCTTGATCTTGGTGAAACACTCAACTTTACAACATTGATGCTGCGTCAACGATAGAAACAAATGATTATTCTGTATACTGTTTGGAAATCTGAAGCAACCTGCGTAGATGCCACACGCATTTGATACTTTATATCGCCACATAAAGAGAGCACATAACCAAGCTTTCTGTATCCGTATTTTCGACATAATATAATGGCAGGAAACTTGACAACGGTATCGTATTTATTTCTTAAATATATACTTAAAAATGAAAACTCTTTATACATTATAGCGTTTTTTGAGGATTAAAGCCAAATCACTTGATCCTCCCGACGGCAACTAACATATTATATGGAGATCGTCTTTTATTCGTGCAAAAACAATCACAAATCAGAGTCGAAATGTTCGAGTACGTATTCACGTTCGCCTGGATGTTCGAATGTAGATGAGTTAAATCAGCTAGAGTTCATATTCTGATAAATAAATTGATTAATTACTCTATCTACCTAATCATTTCTAATTTAATTTTTTGAAATATTTAACACTATAAGAGAGAGTTGAAATCAGATATCCAGAACTGCTCTCTAACTTAGGTACAATTCAATTACTCTGAAAAGGTTGTATTGAAACTTTACAACATTGATGCTGAATCAACAATAGAAACAAATGAAGCAATAAGCATACTGTGGAAATCTGAAGCAACCTGCGCAAATGTCGCGCATATTTGATGTTTCATATCGCCATTAGGCCTGTGTGATTTTGGAAATACTGAATCGATTTTCGATTTATCAGAATTCGGATCAAATCGCGAATCGATTGCAAGGATTCGCATAGAATCGAATCGAATTAAAGTTACGAATTGATTCATAATTTGAATACATAGGTTAGATATTTATATTGTTGATTTAAATTTTTATTATTAATACCACGTATTTTATGGCATTTTTGTCATCATTATATGTAAGAATTATAGGCAAATAGCTCAGGCGGCATAATAAAAAGCATTTATTCGACATTATTTTTGTGAATATAGTAATTTTATTAATTAACAAAAAATAAACATACATTCAACAATAAAATAAAATACAATAATAATAATAACAAAGGAAAATGGTAGATATCGTTGATATGCACACATATTTAAAAGTTTCGTAATCTATAACTCTAATTACCTACTTAAGAATACGTAGAATATTAACTGAAATTTTGGTAATTTAACACAGTAATTTTTGGAAAAAAATGTATGCAAATACAGAGTTTTCCAATAGTGTTACTGATGTTTAAAATGAATAAACAATAATGGGCAGGAATTAAACATCTTCATGAAGCACAGACCTTAAAAATATCTTCATGCGTTGAAAAAAATGTTACTATACAAAGTAATGTTTTTTTAACGGAAGATTTTCTTTGTTTTCATATATTATTAAATTCTACATTGAATTCAATGTTCCAATTCAATTCAACACGATTGGCTGATTTTATTCGATATGCCGATTCGATTCAACTCGATAGGCTGATTGATTCGATATGTCGCGTCGACTCGATTTGATATTTCGGTGAATCGGTTCAAAAATAAAATCGATTCAAATCGATATATTGATTTTATGCCCAAGCCTAATCTCCACATAAAGAGAGCGCATTGTCAAGTTCGACATACAATAGCTGGAAACTTGATAACGGTATCGAAAACGATTTTATAAATAATTTGTCAGAAGTCCTAAACACTTACAATTATAACTCCTATGATCATTTTTATATTATTGGTGATATTAATATAGATATAAAAAAAATAGGGGAAACTTAGATTACGTAGACGAATATCTTAATCTGTTGTCTGAAAAGGGATTTATATCTCTAATAAATAAAAACACGCGAGTTACAGATTCTACGGCATCCTGTATAGATCATATATTCCTTAAAACTAAAAACCTTGCCCCAGTTGACAGTACAACTTCAGCAATAATCAGGACAAATATTACAGATCATTATTCAATTATAACAAAAATCAAATATGGATTAAATAATAATAATACTCAAAATACTGACGAATTATACAAAAAAATTAATAATGTAAAATTATTACAAATATTAGGTAATGTTTCCTGGGACGAAGTGTTTAATTGCCTAGACCCTGAGAAAGCTTTTTGTACATTTTATGACAAATTCGTAAAATGTATTTCAGATTCTACACAAGTTTTAAAATCTAACAAGATTAAAAAAAAAGAAACCATGGATAACTCAGGGACTAGTTATTTCAATTAAGAATAGAGATAAACTGTTTCAAAAACATGTAAGGCATCCACAGAATGAACAAATAAAACGTGACTATATTATTTACAGAAACAAACTAAATTCATTAATAAAGAAAACAAAATATAATTACTTTAAATCTAAAATAGACTGCAACACAAATTGTAATAAAACTCTTTGGAATGTTGTGAAAGATTTTACCAACAATTACAAAAACGATGAAAAAAATGTAAATAAAATTATAACAGAGAATGGCGATGAAATAACAGGTCCTCATCACATAGCTTGCGAGTTTAATACATATTTTTCTCATATTGGCGAAAAGCTTGCATCTGAGATTGTTCAGGTACCATTAGAAAATGAAAATGTGAATTTTCCTCATTCTATGTATTTGGACTATACTAACGTAAGAGAAATTAAACAAGTAGTCTTGGAACTTAAGAATAATAAAGCACCGGGCCCAGACGGTATAAAAAATGAAATATTGAAGACAACAATTGATTTTATTGCTGAACCTTTATGCTTTATTATAAATAAATGCATCGAATGTGGAAAGATTCCCACACATTTTAAGATTGCAACGGTTAGACCATTGTTCAAAGGAGGCAGTAAAACCAATATTTCAAACTATCGCCCGATTTCGTTAACATCCTCGATTGCGAAATTATTTGAAAAAATTATAAAATCGCGGTTAGTAAATTACTTAGATAAAAATAAAATTTTAGCCAGTAGGCAGTATGGTTTTAGAAAAAATATGTCAACTCAAGACGCAATTGCTGAACTGATTTCATTAATATACAGTGCAATCGACAATAAAAAACCATGCCTGGGTGTTTTTATCGATCTAGCAAAGGCCTTTGATACCGTAAGTCATGGGCTTTTGCTGGATAAATTGGAAAACATCGGAATTAGAGGGAACGTTTTTAATCTGTTTAAAAGCTATTTAGAATCAAGGAAACAAAAAGTTGAAATAAATAATGTGTTTAGTGATGAAGATACTGTGACCTGTGGTGTACCACAGGGTACAGTTTTAGGGCCTGTGTTATTTACTATATCGACGCTTAAGAAACAATACCTCGTATCTCCATTTTTGTCAAAACTCGGTTTAGAATTTTAAATTAATGTCTACTCCTATGCCCAACAGTTCCCAATATCTTGCATCTCCAAGATTAATATTGATACCAAAAACTCTACTTCCATGATAAAAATAACATGTAGGTTTCATATCTATTAATAAGAAAACTTAGTTTTTTTCGTCTCCTGTAAAAATGCTAATTTGGAGATAAGAGGTATTGTTTCTTAAGCGTCGATATATTTAAACAGCTTATTTACGTTAGATTCCTCTGGAACTATCATTTCTTTTGCTGATGATACTGTTATCTTGTATACTGGACATTCTTGGGCTGATGTAAAGGAACTGGTCGAAAGGGACTTAAGGAGAGTGTTAAATTGGTTTAATGCAAATTTATTGACAGTTAATATTAATAAAACTAAAATTCTACCTTTCACCTCCTATAGAAAATACCTACCTGAGTTCAGCACTATATCAATTGATAATCTTGTTATTTCCTTTACTGGGTCAATCAAATATCTTGGCATTTTTATCGATACACACCTAAGATGGGACGTACACGTAAACAATGTTAAAACAAAAATTCGTGGCCTAATATTTAAATTTTACCAATGTCGACAAATTCTTCCATTGCATCAGCTCAAAATATTATATTACGCCTTCACAGAAGCCATTTTACAATATGGTATAATTGGATGGGGAGGAGTAAGAAAAACGTATTTGGAACCTCTTGAGATAATTCAAAAGAAAATTTTAAAAATTATTTATTTCAAACCCTTTAGATACCCCACAGAACAACTGTTTTCAGAATTGAATATATTAGATTTAAGGCAGCTATTCTCTAAAACGGTTATTTTATTTTTGTTTAAAAATAAACAATATGTAAGAGAGATTAGTTATGAGCGTAACACTAGAAATAAAGAAGCTCTCCACTTAGTTTTATCTAGGGCATATAAAAGTATTGGCCAACGATGTTTTGTCTATATTGGACCGAAACTTTTTAATATTTTACCAAACTTTCTGAAAAGCATAAAAACAATGCAACTTTTTAAAAAGAAGTTAAAAACATGGATTATTTCAAACGATAGAATTTTATTGCATAATATTATTGACCCTCCATTGAATTAATATTTTAAATTATTTATGTTTTTCCCTTTTATTTAGTATGTCATTGAGATAAAGAAATGGCAATTTATTTATTTATTCAAATCGATTAATTTTATTTTGTTTTATTTTATTTAATTTTTCTACTATTCAATTATTCTTTATTTTTTTATGTTGTCTTGAATCACTTAAAATTTAAATGATTTTCTGAATTCTTTCTGTAGTTTTTGCATTTACTTGAGTGAAATATATCCATAGACAGGCTTTGAATAAGCCTAAATGGATTTTCTATATTTATTTGCGAAATCCAGATTATGCCTCATTATTTTGTATTTTGTACTTAATATTTGTA
Source organism: Rhamnusium bicolor (assembly GCA_029963845.1). NCBI lineage: Eukaryota > Metazoa > Arthropoda > Insecta > Coleoptera > Cerambycidae > Rhamnusium > Rhamnusium bicolor. The sequence goes on along the minus strand of JANEYF010005380.1, from coordinate 1,463,417 downwards.
ATTCAAATTTTTGTACCCATTTGTATTTATCTATCTATTTTGTAAATAAATATTATTATTATTATTATATTATTATTATTATTATTATTTATTTCTAAAATGTATAAAAATAAAAACTTCGTATACATTATAAGGTTTTTTGAGGATTAAAGCCAGATCTCATGACTCTCCCACCGGCAACCAATATATTGTATAGAGACCGAAAAAATAGTCGAAATGTTCGAGTATGTATTTACGTTCGCCTGGATTCTCGAATACAGATCAGATAAATCAGCTAGAGTTTACATTATGATAAATAAACTGATTAATGTTTCTATCAACTTAATCATTTATAATTTTATTTATTGAAATATTTAACACTATAAGAGAGAAACTAGACAGTCGTAATTTGTGTCGCGTATTCTGCGTCGCGTATTCTATGCTGAAATTAGAATCACGTTTTGAATGTTGTCAGATAACGAGCGCAATATACGCACGATAAACACGTTAGGTTTATTATACACTGGAAATGTATACTATTGCTTAGTATAGTGTCACCTATACAAGCGTGATAGCGTACAGTCTAAACAATTTTAACAATGGTAAAAAGGGTAGACAAAGTTATATGTTTTTGCCTGTACAAAACGTGAGGAGCGTGGTCGTCTAGTTGCGAAATATCTCAACGTATTTCTCGCAGCGCGACAGTCTAGGAGTGACGCTTTCCTGAAAATCGGACGAAGACCATTACGTCTATGACACTTCTCACATTACAGGTGACGAAAATTTGAATATATTTCACACATAATTTGACAACTACGGATATTTTATTAATTTTTTAAAATGTGCCTAATTTTGGGCCCCGATTACGCGCCAATAAGCTAATGAGATCTTAACTTTATATACCTTTTACAAGCTACATTTAGACTCTCATGACTTTTTCTGTCAGTTCACTCCTTATAGAGATATTCTGCGGAAATGTGAAAAAATTTACGTTTAGTAGTGGTTTTAGGATGGTTCAATCCCGAATTTAAGATGAAAACTGACAATTTCGGAATTAGCTTGGTCGAGTCACTTTAAAAATATAGATTGTCAAAAAAGTAATATGATTGCTTCTAGGTGTATTTTCCGAAGACCTTTTAGAAAATTTTGCATAGACCACAAATGTTGATGTAAGTAGATTTCTGGCCTTCCGGCCTATTTTCTGTTATAGAATGTATAAGGATATATCATATTAATAATAATAGTATTAACCGTCTAATGACAGGATTCCATCCTGTGGCCAGCTAGATCAACAGATCTTTCACCAAATTATTTACGTTTACGGGAATATTGCAAATTAGCGATTTATAATTCTGAAAATATGCCTAATATTTTAAAAGACTTAAGAGTGAAAGAGGTTTTTCAAGGTATTACGTTAAACATGTTATCGAACGTCAGAAATGATTGTTACTACATGTTGCAATATTGTCTTGCTCATGAAGGAAGACTTGTTGAACATTTAATTTAATTTTTTGAATTCTCAATTCAACTTTTAGTGTTCCTTTTGATATTGGTATTATTTTTTTTATTTTAGGGAGTCTTATGTTTGTAGAATCACTTTTGTTTCAAAAAAGTGTTTCTTGAAATTTCAATATTTAGGATGAAATATTAAAATTAAAAAAAAAAATCGGAACGTTGCTCCAGAAATTCGTCCATAAAATTTCTTCCAGATGAAAGAGCCACAAATGATGCGATAGTGCAGAGCGCGACCGCTACTCGCTAAACTCTACGTAATAGCTGACGTTCGGTAAGTTTCGTTCGTGTAATAAATGTTGTAGACCACTCATTTGTCATGTACCCTTTCAAGTACACCTTTTCTGGTTAGATCTGTTTACAAGTTTAAAACTTGTTTCCCGTCTCACCGAAATATTCTATGCCAAAATTGTAAAAAGAGTAACGTGTGGCTTCGTGATCAAGTGGTAAGGACACCTGCCTCTCACCCAGGAATCTCCAATCGACGAGCTAGGATGTTTTCTAAACTAGGAATTAATCCTAGTGTACTCGGACATTGGGTGTCCTTTGTCTCTAATTGTGTAACCCTCTCTCACATAAGGTGCCTTGGGATACCTTCAGAGATACAGGTGGTTGTATTATCTGTGGTGTTTAATTAAAAAAATATATATAAAAATATTTAAACTATAGTAAATTTAAATAATTAGAAAAATCTCGAGGAGCCATAATAGCGCCCGATACAAATTTATAAATGATACCTAATCAATCAAAATCGGATCATTTAAAAATAAAATAACAGAATATTTGTAAAAATGTTCAATATAAATGTCATTTTAACTTACATTTTTCGAAATGACTATATTCTTAAAATCCTCTCTTTTTATTTCTTTTTCATTTCCTACAGTTTGCCTAAAAAGCTGTTCCAGTCTGTCCAAGCTGCTTTTATCAAAACCAGTGCGAGGTCTGTAAATAAAAATTATTTAATATTCAAAAAATTACGTGGCAATTCAGAAGGATAAAGGTATTTTTCTAGAACTTACTTGGAGGAAAATAAGCAAAAATGTTTTAAAGCAGAGCAAGTCAATATGTTACTAGTTCGAGATTTTGTGAAGGCAAAAAATGTCTGTGTATATCAGGAAAGATTTCCTAATCATCAACATCAAGCGATAATGTTGTTAATATTGAAAGGCAACGAGAAGTAGGTCAGCTAGAACCCAGAAAAATTAGTGCTGGTTGTCGCCGTGAGGTCCGTTTGTTTGAAATGGAAGAAGAAATTCTTGAAATAGCACAAAAGAACCCGGATATCAGTACCATATTATTAAAACAACAAACCGAAATTTCCTAAGAGTACGACAAACAAACCAACTGGGGAACAGATGCTTCATCTCTACCACATCCCGCCAGGAAATGAACTTTTGCCTCGTTATACGTGATCGCAAGCCGTTCAAGAGCTTAAAACAAATTATGTGCATTCTAAAAGAAATTCCTATTCACGGAATCATAATATATTTTACAACACGAGGAACCTAAAATTTTCTTAATCAACATACTGTGTACGCATGCAATTATTGAGAGATGTTACCAGATAGAAGTCAAGATGAACGGTTTAGAATTGTTGAACACATTTTGATTAGACATTTAAGTTTCCAGATCGTCTTATGGTAACAGTTATTTAGATTTTCTTCAAAACAATATAATTGATTTAACAGAAGATTTACCGTATATCCTGCACTCAGAAATGTAATTTATCCATAATGACGAACAACCTCATTTTTCATGTAATGTGAGGCAATTTTAAGTTAATGAATATTCGGTTAAATAATTAATAGGGGACAAGATACTCCCATTGAAGTGACCACCACATTCATCAGATATGAACCCTTGTGATTTCTTCTTTGAGAAGTCATCAAAGAAAAAGTGTATGAAGTTAAGTGAAAATCAACATTTAAGCAACATACAAGCAACTCAGGACAAGGATATTTCCTTCAAATCATTAGGATAACACCAAAAATAATAGATAAAAAAAGGAAAATAGTTCAAAAATAGATAAGAAAAAAAATTAGTAGAAACGGTAAATAAGTAAAATTTGATCTATGTTTGTCAACAATTTAGCAATGTTTGTTTTTTTTTAATGCCGAATTTTGTGGGTAACTAATAAATTTAAGTCATACAACTTACCTGAGAGTCATTTCATATGAAATCGTCTAATCGGTAAAGCCAGCTTATTTTAGATTTTGCTCAAACTTTGTAAGAATATTCTTTAGGGTTCCAAAGAAGGAAATCCACCGTCATTTAATTTTCGCATGCGTCAGTTTCCGCCTGCCCGAATTAAAGCATTTAAAAAACGTCATTTTTATGCTTCAATATTTTTAGCTGTAAAAATATTTCTATTAAAGATATCTACACGTTCAAGATGGCATTTCAAAGCTGAAATATAGTAGTTTTTGTGCATAGAATATAAATTCACACAATTAATACCCCCGAAAAATAACACGGTGCTGAAAATACGTGTATTTTACTGATTTTTCGTGATTTTTAACTGACTCCAGTGCATCGACTGTTGAATGCAAACAGCTAATATTTCTCAAAGATCAAGTGCTCATATCGTAGAAGAAATAAAACTTATAATTGACTCGCTCGGCCTACTCTTTATAAAAAAAATCTCTGTTTGAAATTTTTATATTTTAAAAAATCTCATTATTTAGGCTATAATATGAATGTGTTGGCTAAGAGATAAAAATGTGAAACTTACAGGATATTCAGTTCTTACCTTGAACCTCAAAAGCTTGTAATGCTCGTTTTGTTATTTTCATCCTTTGTGCATGTACAGGTGGTTTAAAAGAGGCAAATATATCAGTCGTTTGTTTATTTTTAAAATAAATTTGAACTATGTACTTTTTGAAAAGTAACGCTGTTAATAAATATTACTACTAGCAGCAAAGCGACCATACCCTACGATTTTTGTAACAATGACAATAGCGTTAAAACAGGATCGTTCTTGTAATTCGACATAGTCAGACGATCTATTAGTGAGCAAATGAAAAGTATTATAAACGTCTAACTATACTACTCACTTAGATAATTTGAATGTTAACATACTCATAATTTCATGAAAAAAAAAATATAATTTCACATTCAAAATTATTCATGTTCTTAATTTTATTCTAACCAACTAACAATAACATAAGAAAGAAAACAGTAAGGATAAGAATACATTAAATTACAATGAAAAGGTAATATGTATGTAGTTTCTTTAGGTTCTGTAAGGATTTTCATGTTAAAAATAATCAATTATAAATAATATTATTGAATTAGAAAATAAATAAATGACTGATATTTTTGCGTCTTTTAAGCCATCTCTACACGTACAAAGGATGAAAATAACGAGCATTACAGGCTTTTGAAGTTCAAGGTAGGAACTAAATATCCTGTATGTTTCATATTTTTTTCTCTTAGCCAACACATTCATATTATAGCCTAAATAATGCGATTTTTTAAAATATCAAAATTTCAAGTAGAGATTTTTTTTATAAAGAGTAGGCCGATTGAGTCAATTGTAGGTTTTATTTCTTACACGATATATGCACTTGATCTCTGAGAAATATTAGCTGTTTGCATTCAACAGTCGAGACACTGGAGACAGTTAAAAATCGCGAAAAATCAGTAAAATACACGTATTTTCGGAATCGTGTTATTTTTCGGAGGTATTGACTGTGAATTTATATTCTTTGCACAAAAACTACTAACTTTTAACTTTGAAATGCCACCTTAAATGTGTAGATATCTTTAATAAAAAAATTTTTGCAGCTAAAAATATTAAAGCATAAAAATGACGTTATTTAAATGCTTTAATTCGGGCAGACGGGAACTGACGCATGCGAAAATTAAATGAGGGCGGATTTCCTTCTTTCGAACCCTAAAGAAGATTCTCACAAAGTTTAAGCAAAATCTAAAAGAGTGGAGCGCAATAAAGAAATTTTAATAATAGCGGTGTATACTATGTCTATACAATTTTTTCGGTTTTTTGATAAAAACAAACTGTCAAATAACATAATATTAATATTATTAAAATTCCTAAGTACAACAATTATTATCGGGATGGTATATGTATACGTATATTGTTACCCATACCGTAAAATGATTTTATGAATTACTGTTACAAACGAGAAAATTGTAAAATAAATTTATCTCTGTCATAATATACCATAAATTCAGGCTTTCATACCGTGCACATACATTCTCGTTTAAAATATGAAATGTGGAAATAATGATCTTTGTAGTGCATTCGGATGACTTAATTTATATGAATACGGATTTTATTCAATGTAATGAAAATAATTTTGTATTTAATTATCATCATAACTGTAACAAATATATTTAGCGAGTATTTATTCTCACGTGAATTTTTGCATTAAACATATAAATAACATTTTAATATACCCTATGGGAAAAGAGGTAAGTAATGTAAACGTGTTTTAATTATTTTTTTTGACAACTGTTATGAATTAATATCAATTTTTGACGGCGAAAAGTCTGTTATGGTATTTTTTCTATGGTGGGGGCGGAGAAATGGAATCGATGCTGATGTGCTACATCAACAAATGGAACTAATTTAAGTTATTTGATTTTGAATTTTTCAGTATTACTGGGCGTTACATTTCTTACGGGACGAATATATTATTATTAGAGTTGGCAAAAATGTGCCGCAGGACATAGGCGTACGCACCATAATAAGTGTAAGGAAAGAAATTAACTAGTAATAAAAGCAATAAACTGTTACAATTTATAACAATGTATGCACAATTTACCCTCTTAACTAGCTTGTTTATCACAAACTGGAAAAGATGTGTAAACATTTTGCAGCATCATGTATGTATGGTTGTCTCCGAGAGTAATGTTCGACGTGGTGAAAAAATATGCCTATAGTTTGAGAACGACAGTTCGACATCTATTGATGTAATACAAGCTTACTTAAAACAGTCTTTGAACTCACTTAATGGATCTGCAGATGCACCATCAGTACCATCACAAATTTGTCTTAATCTGGTAAAACCGGTGCTTAGCTTTTACACACGTGCGTACTTTTCTCCAACGGGCTCATTTTTTACGTCACCCATAGAGTGTAGCAGTCGATTTACTTCGTCCACTATTTGCAGTGACTCCGCTAACGACAACGCACTGTTTTGTAAGTGTTGTACGGCGTCATGTCATCCTTTATAATTCTTGTGAATAGTTTTTAAAGACAACAGAAACATCTTCGAATTTTGTCTGGCTTTCCTTAATAGCTGCAGCCTCGTTTGCATTGAATTGTAATATCACAGCTTTTATATGTTGTAAATATTCAGCATAATAAAATGCTGCCTCCAACCATGTTCCCCAACGTGTAAGATCGGCTGTGGTGGTTCAGGAATACCGGGACACTTACTATGAAATGCGCAAAGACGTTTAGGAGATTTAAGAAACACTTTTTTAGTACTTGCTATTAATGCATCTACCTCTGGAAAATCTTGACGAATAGTCTCTGCCACAAGGTGTAAGGCATGCATTTTACAAGTAACATGTACTAACCTACAACCGTATTCTTGAAGAGAACGGCCTACTAAACGCATTGTTGCGGCACCATCGGTCACAAACAGCAACACTTTTCGACAGGTAAAATTTGTCTAACGTCTCCAGCACCACCCGCGTAATTGTTTAGCCAGTACACTCAGTTAGTCTTTTGCTAGCTAGTAACAGTGGAGATGTTGGATTAAGAGGGTCCAGTATACGTACTATAACATTTACAATGGAATCTTTTTTACAATCTGTCGTCTCGTCGAAACATAGGCCACAGCCGTGTATTTTTTAGTACACATTTAGTCTTATTTACAATGTCTTCGCTTACAGTTGGTCCATAGTTACGCAACGTTGTGCGACTTGGTAATGTCACCTTGGGATTGTACTTATTCCAGAACTCCTGAAATGGTTGTTTATCGAGTATGTGCAGCAGAACATCACAGGCAATCAGCATTAAGAATAAATCGTACAATACTGTGTTGTCGAAGGCACGCAATTTTTTTTAGTTTTTTGTTGCACAGAATTCACGTGACGTTTACAATCACGTTTGTCCCAGCACATCAGGTCAGTTTTGCACACCTTACAAATTATTATAGCACCATTGTAGAATAAATCCGGGAATTCACTGATAAATTTATTCACTTTGTCAGTGTATGGCCGTTTTTACCCTCGGGCAGGTCTGACATACTTTATTATTAAATTAATATCAAGAATATAATACAAAAAATAAAATTATCAACAATACAACGGAGAGAAATAAATTACGTTATTGACACCTCGACGCATAACAGTAGACTAAAATAGTAAACAAGTCTCGCTTACGTACTTGGGTATATCTCTACCTGACACCGCCCAAGATTTGCGGATCGAAATGCCAGCTCTAATTATTATACTCTTCAAGAAGTTATGATTTTAATTTTTTAGAAATTTACTTACCTTGTATTTGTAATTGTTGCTAAGAATTCCATTATACTTTCTGATGTTACCACACCAAAGTTTTCGTGGTCTATTAGCTTAAATAATTTATCCACTATCTGCAAAACAATTTTAGTTAATTAATTATTAACAAACTTGCGCACAATCCTCCTTGCAAATCAAATATGTAATCAATTTGCATCGTCTTAGTAATATTATTTTTTTGCCATGAGAATTTAGAAAGATTAAATAAATCACCTAAGGGTTGCTGTTAATTAAGGCAACAATTTTAATATAATGGAAAACTACAATTTATATCTCATTAACAACCTTTTTAATATAATTATAAAAAAAAACAAGTTGCTCCTTTTTCGACACTAACGTAACAAATTGTAGGCCTAAACATAATCATCGGCTGCCTTGTATACATATCCCACAATTCTCAATGGCTTCTACATTAGGGTGGAGCAAAAAATTTCAAATTGAAATTTTCGTTTCGCTATAGCAGGGAAAAGTTGCCTTAGGTGCATACTAGCCTAACAAAAAAAAATTATCAAAATCGGACAATATCTTCCGATCGTGCAAAACGCCGAAAGTTTTAAAAAATGACGAATTTTGGCACTTTTTTCGTATTTTTTTTATTATTTGGGGTTTGTATTTTTTTATCGCTATAGTGCTAAAACGTTAGTACTAATGTTGAATAGCCTCCAAAAATATATAACTGCTTTTAAAGCATATCTTCCGATCGCGCAAAACGTCTGAATATTTGCAAAAATTGCAAATATTTCGTTTTTTTTATAATTTTTGAAGATTTTGTTTAGGTTTTTTTTTAATGCTATAGTGCCTAATGGTTAAAGTAAGTATTTGTATATAAGAAGAAAAATAATTTTGTTATTTGGAGAATGTCTTCCGATCGCGCAAGTGATATCTATATATCACTGTTTACATTCAAATGTGCAGCTCTTCGCTTGCTTAGAAATAATCTAATTAATTTTAATTTCATAATCTAAACAACCCAGAACTCACCACGAGGAGGTGGCTGCACTTCGAGTTCCACCCACACCCTTCCCTCCATCCAACCATTAAGAGTGTGTGCTATTTACAATATTTACATTTTACATCCTCGTCTTATTTTTCATTTATGCCGATGTCACTTCTGTAATCTGCCTTAGTTACGAATTCTTCTATCAGGTCTCTCGATGTAAGTGTCGCTCTAATGTATCCGTCCCTTGATTGTAGTCCGCATGCCTTAAGTGAAGCTTCGGTTACTAGCTTCACGCAACGGTCTACGGCTTGCGTGTGACATGGGAACTCTTTTATATCCCAATCAGGGACCTCACCCGATTGTATGAAGCTTTTAATTTCTTTATTACTTACCGCACGGAGAAGAGGTGGAGACGATATTTTTGTAGCGTTCCAATCTATCATTTCCGTATAATCTAATGCATCAAATTTGAGTGAAGGAGTGCGAAAGTTCCTAATGCCTTTCCCAGTCGAAGCAGATTGCCTGGCTTTTAACACTCTCCTGAGCCCTAACTCAATGCCCATCCTGAAAACATTTTGATAGCCATGATATTTGATAAGAGGAGGCACTTTAGAGAGTTAGGGCTCAGGAGAGTGCTAAAAGCCAGGCAATCTGCTTCGACTGAGAAAGGCATTAGGAACTTTCGCACTCCTTCACTCAAATTTGATGCATTAGATTATACGGAAATGATAGATTGGAACGGTACAAAAATATCGTCTCCACCTCTTCTCCGTGCGGTAAGTAATAAAGAAATTAAAAGCTTCATACAATCGGGTTAGGTCCCTGATTGGGATATAAAAGAGTTCCCATGTCACACGCAAGCCGTAGAGCGTTGCGTGAAGCTAGTAACCGAAGCTTCACTTAAGGCATGCGGACTACAATCAAGGGACGGATACATTAGAGCGACACTTACATCGAGAGACCTGATAGAAGAATTCGCAACTAAGGCAGATTACAAAGTGGCATCGGCATAAATGAAAAATAAGACGAGGATGTAAAATGTAAATATTGTAAATAGCACACACTCTTAATGGTTGGATGGAGGGAAGGGTGTGGGTGGAACTCGAAGCGCAGCCACCTCCTCGTGGTGAGTTCTGGGTTGCTTAGATTATGAAATTAAAATGAATTAGATTATTTCTAAGCAAGCGAAGAGCTGCACATTTGAATGTAAACAGTGATATATAGATATCACTTGCGCGATCGGAAGACATTCTCCAAATAACAAAATTATTTTTTCTTTTTATATACAAATACCTACTTTAACCATTAGGCACTATAGCATTAAAAAAAAACCTAAACAAAATCTTCAAAAATTATAAAAAAAAACGAAAAATTTGCAATTTTTGCAAATATTCAGACGTTTTGCGCGATCGGAAGATATGCTTTAAAAGCAGTTATATATTTTTTGCAGGCTATTCAACATTAGTACTAACGTTTTAGCACTATAGCGATAAAAAAATACAAACTCCAAATAATAAAAAAAATACGAAAAAAAGTGCCAAAATTCGTCATTTTTTTAGAACTTTCGGCGTTTTGCGCGATCGGAAGATATTGTCCGATTTTGATAATTTTTTTTTGTTAGACTAGTGTGCACCTAAGGCAACTTTTCCGCGCTATAGCGAAACGAAAATTTAAATTTGAAATTTTTCGCTCCACCCTATTCTACATGGTCGTTGATAAGATAAAATCAAGAAATATGTAAACATATTAAATAGTAATATACAATACATTGGTCCAGTGGAGTTATGATGTAGGAATTGTAATTTGGACACCCTGTACTTGTAATTTTAAAAAGTAAGAGCTTTTGAGTCTAGTTGATCAATGATGTTTCTTAACTGATTATGTCATAACTTAATTTAAATTTGCGCAAACAAATACAATAGAAAATACATACTTACACCTTTAGCATAAAATATTTGGTAAAATTGTTCTAAATATATGGGTTTTTCGCCGCATAAACAAAAAGCCACGCTTTCCAATTGTTCAGCAAAATCAATTTGTTTTTCATTCCTGAAAATAAAGGTATTTAAATTCCTATATTCGTTTTATTAACTCTATTTTATTTGTTTATTTACTTGAAACCCTTATATACCAAAGTTCATTACAAAAAAAACTCAAAATTGTCGTATACAAAACAACTATATGTTGGAACAAGCAGTTATTTTGCGAATCATATGCAAGTTTATTACAATGCTTTGATTGATTTTCTTTTAATTCTATGGATGTAATTAACAACATATTCCATGCCATTTTAAAACAATTTTAACACAAAATTACCTTTTGGTTTTTTTATTGTGATTCATTTAGTTAATGTTTCGTTAATATACATTTTTTTCAAATAATACATTACAATGGAAACAGTTTAGCTGGTGTTATTTGTTTGAAGAGAATTTCAATTAGCATTTCAAGAAAAAACTTATCTTATACTATTTATTTAAAAAAAATCAATTTATTCCTTAACAATATAAAGTTTTTTTTGTCATAAAAATTTGCAATGGAAATTGATCAACTATTTCATTTCATATGAAAATATTGCAGTAACAATGTATAGAAATAATAAAAAAATATAGTTTCTAAATAAATAAATTACAAAATATAAATTAGGTTTTTATTTAAGTAAATAAAAAAATTATTTTAATATGAATATAAATAAGTGTGAAAAAATTAAAATTATTAGTTTCTATTCTTTGCTATTTCATTCCATCTTTTATAATAAAGTCGAGCTCAGATATACATTCTTTCAAAGAAATAACCCCATCTAACGGATTTTCCCATTTTATTCATCATTGTAAATCTCTTTTAAGTGAAAACAATTTGTTAATATAAAACTAATTATCAACGTAATTTATACGAATCAGAATGAAATAGTAATAGCGTATATTGAATAAATGAAAATTTAAGACGAACTAATGCATTTGTTTCATAAAATTTGATACAGATGTTAAATAATAATCGACCTGATTGCTCTGATAATATTTTCGTCGTGTTTCAAAAAGTTTAAAAGAACAAGGATAAAAGTAGTTTTCAGATTATTCCGATAAGTTTTTCATATACGCCTAGTATTTTAAAGTATCTCTAACCTAATCGCTTATAAAACTTCTTGGTTTTTTATTGTTTTCTGAATCATAGGAAGCGTATTTCATTTCGAAAAAAAAGAAAATTAAGTATACAGGATGTCTCTGAAAGGTCTGTAAAAAAAGTATTACGATTTTAAATTGTAGTATAAGATCGAGTGATTTGAATCGATCTCAAAGGTACAGATTCTTCTTGATGTTTGAAAAACAAATAACTAGCTAAATTAAAATATGAATAGATTTGTTAATAAAATCACAGTAGACAAAAACTACAACAATTCTTACAATATAGTATATTATTAGATATTAATGAAAAAAAAGTAGTTGTACAAACTTAATGTGAATTAAGAAAAAAAAATATACAGGGTGAGTCAATAGTGTGTTCTCCTTTGATAACCTTTGAACCGTTAGTGATACAACAATTTATTAAATATAAAAGTTTTTTGGGTCGATAAGATCTATCATTTAAAATTATTATGAAATCTACAGGGTGCTTAAATTTTCTGTTACACACAAAAAAATACTTTTTTATAAATAGAGCACCCTGCATATTTTGTCACCATTTTATTAAATTAAAAGAGTATTATACAGTGATATTTTGTTTTTTGGATTTGCAAGCAACGTTGCCCTGTCATTTAACATTTTCTGGAAACTTAAGGATTTATAAGGGTCCGTTTAATAATTTTTATTTACCTATGAAAACAAGCTGGGTAAGCAAATATTATACTGTTCTTAGTTCATACTACACGCTAAGTATTAGTACCTTTTTTTACATTATTCTGTTTTACAGGGTGTCCATGACGGCATGACCATTAATGCGAATTTCAAATGGGAAAAACTCTGTTTTTTTACATGGAACACCCTGTATTTTTTTTACGTGATTGGATTCTTCCTTCAAATTGCTTTCTTTTCTGTATAACACTTCCTATACCTAACTGTTGTATTTTTGGAGATAATTAAAGTTTTCTCTTTAACCTCACAATCATACTAAAAATTAATACAATTTTATCAAGAATGGCTTTAGAAATACAAAAATTGTGGTCAGGTGAAAAATTATTAACTATAAAATCGTAAAGGAAACAGTAAAAGTAGCAAATTTATTGAACTTGAATGACAACATTACCCCTCACCTTAGGTATGTACATAACAAAATAAAAGTGTAATTTTGAACGTAAACAGTAAATAGAAGAGAAAAAATAAAACAAGTTACAAAATATGCTCAACGTGACCTTCTAGTTGTAAATTACAAATTCTGACTCTATGAAGAAATGAGGCATTTACATTTTGCAACATGTTAGGCGTGATGGTGTTGAACGCTAGTCGAATTCTTTGCTGCATGTCTTCTCTTGTAGTTGGTGATGTTTTGTACACTAATCCTTTAATGTACCCCCACAAAAAAAAGTCCAATTGTCAAATCTGGCGACCTTGGTGGCCATTGAACTGGTCCTCTTCGACCTATCCAATTGTCACCAAGTGTAACATTTAAAAAGTTTCTTACGGCAATATTATAATGGGGTGGAGCTCCGTCGTGCTGGAACCACAGCCTCTGTAAGACATTTAGAGGACACCCGTTTAACAATCCTCCCAGTACTTTTCGTAAAAAATCGAGGTACATATTCCCAGTCAAGGGACCGTTAAAGAAATGAGGTCCAATTACATATTCACCTACTATCCCTGCCCACACATTGAGTGACCATCGGTGTTGATTATCTACAGTTCTCGTAAAATGAGGGTTCATGGTATCATAGCAGTGTAAGTTATGTCTATTAACACAACCATTTTTACGAAATGTGGTCTCATCAGTGAATAGCACGAAATCAAAAAATTGCGGCTGTTGGTGAATCTTATTGAGTGTCCACTCACAAAATGTTACCCTACGTTCGAAATCATTTGGCTCTAGTTCCTGAAGCAGTTGAATATGATAAGGATGAAAGTTTTGTGTCCTCAATATTCTTGTTACAGAGGATTGACTTATATCAAGTTGTCTATTAATTTCTCTCGTACTTTTATGCGGATCTTCAACGACACTTAATGTAACTTGAAACACTTTTTCTTCATTTGTTGCTAGTTTTGTACGTTCATGTTTTTCATAATTTACATGTCCAGTTCGTTCAAACCTTTCTCGCAACCTTTCAAATGCAGAATGGTGAGAATGTCTTCGTTCTGGATAACGCTTAATATAAATTCTTGATACCAATACCGGATTTCTCTCCCCTTCTCCCAATAAACCACGTCGATCAACTCGTCATAATTTATTTAACAAAAATAATTAATTCAACTAGGAAATACAGAAGAATCACCACCAAGTAAAATTAATTACGTGTAAACCACAAAATATCAGTTTGACAGCACAATTTTTGTTTTTCCAAAGCCATTCTTGATAAAATTGTATTAATTTTTACTATAATCGCAAGGTTAAAGAGAAAACCTTAATTTTCTCGAAAACTTCAACAGTTAGGTATAGGAAGTGTTATAGAAAAAAGAAAGCAATTTGAAGGAGGAATCCAACCACGTAAAAAAATACAGGATGTTCTATTTGAAATTCGCATTAATTGACATGCCGTTATCGACACCCTGTAAGATTGAATAATGTAAAAAAGGTACTAATACTTAGCGTATAGTATGAACTAAGAATAATATAATATTTGCTTGGCAACGTTACATGCAAATCCAAAAAACAAAATATCACTTTATAATACTCTTTTCATTTAATAAAATGGTGATAAAATATACAGGGTATTCTATTTAAAACAAAGTATTTTTTGTGTGTAACAGAAAATTTAAGCACCCTGTAGATTTCACAATAATTTTAAATGATAGATCTTATCGACTCAAGAAACTTTTGTATTTAATAAATTGTTGTATCACTAACGGTTCAAAGGTTATCGGAGGAGAACACACTATTGACTCACCTTGTATATATATATATATATATATATATATATATATATATATATATATATATATATATATATATATATATAAAACTCATTAGGGTAGCTGTAAAATAATATATCTTTAATTATAAACTATAAATCACATAGTATAACAAAAATAGCAAATGATCTTCAGAGAAACAATCTAAATACTTATACTATAGCACAAATATAGCAGCGCAGGCAGCTCCTGGCCCCAAAGTATTCTGTTCGAGTTGTTTTAACAAAAATCAACTACGGTGGAGTCATAAACCTTCACTAGGATTTCCCCTTCGATCATAAACACATGATCGAAGGATTTCCCCGTGATTATTTCAATAAATTATTGTCATATAAAAGTTTTCAATGCAATAGTTTTATATTAGTTTAATAATACAGGCAGTACAACATAATCTCCAAAAATATACTACCATTACCTCGCCGAATATCCAAAATCCAATTTCCAAATTTCTATTCAAAAATAAGGTATAAGTTTTATATTGTACCAAAAAAATGTACCAAAAAACTATGGGAATTACAAATCGAAAACAATCAATAATACTTCTGTATTAATTAACAAATGACGGAATAGACAATTTTATCCGAGATTATTTCGAAGCAACTAAAAAACCAAATGTGCTTTAACAAAAAGTCTTTACTTCGGCAATACTAATGCTCTTTATTAATTTCTTGACAGAAAAAGCAGGACTTTAACGAAGTTTTGGCTATTTAAAGCCAACAAGGTTAACAAAAAATAATACGAGTGACGTTGTAACCATCAACTTAACAACGTCAAAATTACGAGATATTTGGAATTTGAACATTTCAAGCCAGTGGTAGTATGTACAACAATTCAAATTGGGAGACTAATATTTGTGTACTGACTTTTAAGATGTAATAAACGTTACCACATTCTTGAGACCAAAATAAAATTATCGAACCCAATTTACTTATATCCAAAAGCAATTACTATCCTGGATAAAAGTACTTAAGAAAGTTATAATTTTTTTAAATAAGAAAATAATGTTTTCATTTATTGCTATCAAATTTGGGGATGTTTATCTGTACTGACAATAGATGTTTTTTATGTAATTTTTTTTCCAGCGTACCAAATCATCAAAACTATGCTTAGCAACTCTTGAGAGACGTCTTCGTTAAGTGGTTTGCTCCAGGAACAGTTGACTATGTACTTCAGCATATGATTAGGACTACTGAAAGAGACGGAAAAAATTTTTGAAAATTTGCCGAAGACACCAATTTAAGCACCATGCGCTTAGCACTGAAAATCTAAAGATAACATTCATAGAATAATAAAAGAACAACTACTTTATCCAGACTATATTCAAACCGTACATCCAAAAGTAAAAGACCTTTAGATGCATTTAGTTTTCTGTCACTTCTTATAAGTATAATTATTCATATAAGATTATTCATTCACTGATGAGGCATGGTTTATAATGAGGTTCATAAGTTTGCGCAAGGAAGATGTGCCGACGAAATTTCGCATAAAACTAAAGTTTCAACATGAATTCAGTATTATTAATGTATGGGCAGGAATCATTGATAAATTTTATTATTGGCTTCATACCACACCGACTAAATGATAAAAAGTACAGTAGATACCATTTATAATGACGGCCAAGGGCCCATAAGAATTTGGTCGTTATATACGTACGTAGGTCGCTTATAAACAAACACGATATAAATAAAGAAAAACAACATTTACTGATAAAAAGAATTAAGCATTAAATATGGAGTATTAGATTTTAATTTGGTTTATCTATATAATTGTTTTCTTTTCAAAAATTACGTTTCAGGTATGTGTTCTAATTGTGATATTGCGGACCCTGTGTTGGAATCTTTCGAATCTCGATTGATTGTGAAATAATTTTAAATTATTTGAATTGAGGATAATGCCTCCCTTATAACATAGCGGCTCAAATTCGTCAAGTTTCACATCATAGTTATTTATTTCAGGTTCCACATTTTCTGAATTCAAACACATTTCATATTACCCTTAGTTTCGAGTTAATCTACGAACGTAAGGGTATTCTAATTCTCATATATAGTTATATTTTTCACAGAAAGCATGTGATCCTATTCTGTCAATGATAGTTTTCTAACTCAGAATTGTTCTGTTGAAGTCGCAGCCATTCGATCAGAAGAAGATTGTCTTCTTCAGAAAAATCTGGGATGGAATCAATTGCTTGCGAATAAAATCTGACATGTGCAAAACAATTTGATGTGGTACTTTGTGAAACAATGTCCCAAGATTTAGAAATTAATAGAATAGCTTCCAAATGTTCAATTTTTGTGGTATAGAGCCTCTGTAGTTTTAATTTCATCCAAAATTTCCATTATTTGCCGCTTTCTAAATTGGGTTTTCAAAGATTTTATAACTCTATTGGTTGAAGATTTTAGGTCGTACCGAGTGGAGGAAACATAAGTTTAATTGCTTTCAAATTTTGTAAGTTCCGATGAGCTGGACAGGTATCCAATTGTAATAGCATCTTCTTTTTTGTTTGAAGATTTTGTTCTCATTGTCTAGTTATTTTTCTAAAATAAATCTGATATCATCCAGACTCTTGGATTGTTTTCATAATCAACAGACAAACATTTAACCTTTCTAAGGCATCTAGGCTGCTTAGCTTTGCCAATGACCAAAGGTTTAATTATCTCTAATCCTGTCGCTCCAAGAACTGGTGATTGGTATATTGAGAGTTCACCCTCGCCTTTAAAACTTTATTGTTTTGTCCGGCGTTAATCTAAAAAATAGTCCTTCGGGCATGTCTGATTTTCACCACTAATTTTACCACAAACAGTTAATTGTGCCTCTTTGGAAAGCGTTGAATCCATTCAACTGCACACTTAAAATCGTCAAGTGCCAGGTGTCTAGCAAAATCATCAGCCTTAACTTGAAATATGGGGCAACTTAGGAAGGTTGTAGCTTCTTTGGATTTTAAACCACAGCAGTAAAGCCTCATCTCTTCGGGATTGGTACAAGGCCTTATTTTTTCTCTCTTAAGGAACTGATACTGCTTTCAAGAATGTTCTGTATCAATTCATGATTTTTCCAAATGGTGGAAATTGATGAAGCGTTGAAAATTCGTATTTCCAGTAATAAATATACTGGTCTTACATCAAATTAGTTAGCTATAGAAATATTCGACTCTCCAACTTCTAAACATAAGATAGCTGCAGCTTTTTCCTCTACGGTAAAAGCTCTCCGCTTTGATATAGCGATTTTTTATGCTCACACAGATCGAAGTTGCATTAACGACTAAAAGAATACCATATTACCAAGCTTCTTTGACGTTTACCCATAATTAAGTAATTACCTTATGTAACTTTTTGGGTGCGCTCTAAAATCTACCTTTTACAATTCAGTAAAAACAGAAGACGAGTTTAGAAGATGAATTTAAATTGATGCCAAATTCTCTAAAAAATGATGATGAAATTTTACAAATAATGTAGTTTAACTTTTTATGCCGAAATAATCTTTGTATGCGCGTAAACTGAGCTCTAATCATATCCATTTGAACCAATAAATAAAATGTTTTCAATAGCAGTTTTTTTTCGGTAAAGTGTGACAGATAACAAAATATAACAAGAGGCAAAAATGGTTAAAGATAAGATTGCCTTAAAAAAGTTTAAAATATTCTGGATAAACTGTTGAAAAAAATTGATCTTCTTACAAACTGGTTGACCAACTTTTGACCACTTAAACAGTGCTATCATCGCCTGTAGAGATAGCACCCCGAATTGGATCGTTATAGCTGCGAATATTGTTTTGTTTAAAAGAAACTAATTTTAACGAAGCATTTTTTGGATAGAGTTGGATTCAAACATTTTATTTTCGTCTTAGAAATATGAGACAATTTTTTGTGCAGTCATTTTAGAGACACCCTGTATAATTTTACTTTGACGCTGGAATAATAACACCACAAATTTGATTTTTTCTTGTATTAAAATTCGTTAATGTACCTACATATTATGTTATAAAATAGTCAAAAAGCAGTTTAATTTAACAAAAAATGAAACACTCACGTTAAGCGCTGTTTTAAAAATTCAATCCAATTCTCTTGAGGTAGACATTGATCTCGATCTTGGTCGAATAACTTGAATAGTTGCTCCAAGAGTTCCTGCAAAACAGTTTAAATATTTTAATTGCTTACTTTTATGTATGTGGGAACATATTTTACATAGTATTTTTTTAGTGAATTTTATTCCGAATGCTACAAAACTACAAAAAAAAACGTTGAAGAGTTCTAGAAGATTTAGTAAGATATGGTTTTCGAACGTTAGATATTCAGATACACATTATGTTAGTTTCTTTTAGTGTTACCTTTTTTAAAGATGATAAAAGTAATTGATTAAACATTTAGGTTATTATTCGACGTCCGTCTGTATATTTTAATGGTAGTTCTTTTACTAAACTGTTTTTCTCTCGGTTTTTGTGAATTGATTCGGCCATTATAAATATTTAATTATATTTTTTATATTGTTATTTGTATTATTTTAGTAAAAAAAAGTAATCACTTATGGAAGGAAAACAAGGAAATTGTTACCCAAAACCATATATTAATATATTTAATTTATGCCCAAACTGCAAACTATATATGGTGGGCAGATAATTATATTACAGCAGTTTTTTACGGAGCGCTAATTTTGCTAAATGGCTCTTATCCATATTAATATACAGAGTATATGTAACACAATTGCAGTATGAAAAAAATAAGTGGAAGGTAAATCAGATAATTTATCTGCTATATTTTTACATCAATAAAAAATGAAAAATGAGGTTGCGGTCAAATGGAATGGAAAAAGACAGATAAATGGGATTCGTATCGTTCAATAGCCCTTGCCTCTTGTATTCTCAAAACTTATAAAAGTTTAATCAAAACCCGACTAGAGTTCTGGCTTAAAGGGAAAATCTTTTACTTCAGACACAATTTGGCTTCCGGAGAGGAAAATCAACTAATGAAAGTATAACAAACCTGGTCACTGATGTCCAGCTAGCATTTACGAAACAGAATTTAATCACAGCAGTATTTATCGACATCAAAGGAGCGTATGACAACGTCAATCTAAACATCTTAGCTGAAAAAATGACAATATTGAGAATTCCATAAATTATAATAGAAAACATCTACAACTTATATCAAAATCGGAAAATCTATATAAGAATTTACAACCAATTATATACACTATATACCTATGATTTCAAACATTTGTTTAACCCAGACGTAAAACTACTACAATCTGCAGATGATGTTGTCATTTACACGGAGGAAAAATCTATACCATCGTGTACCATAAAACTGCATACTGCAATTGAAAAGGTCCAAAATTGGTCAATATCTAATGAACTTTCAATCTCAGAAAACAAAATTATTGTAATGACCTTCACAAAGAAATGATATCAACCACCAAATGGTATACAATTGCATAATTATGAATTCCCATATAAAAAAATTTCTGGGTCTAATTATGGACAGAAAATTAAACTGGAAAGAACATATAAATTATGTCATAAAGCGAGCTGAACAATTTATTAATATTTTGAGAACTTTGTGCTCACATAAATGAGGGGCTGATCCCAACATAGCCCTGCTACTTTCAGAAGTCTTGTAAGATCAATTTTACACTACGGATCTATTTTCTATGGATCTGCTGCAGAGACACACCTAAACAAAATAGAATGTATAAAAAGCAAATGCCTTCGAAGATGTATTGGATATCTTCCAAGAATTCCCATAAACATTTAAGAAACTGATACTTGTGAACCACCTCTAAAAATGAGAAGGGAGTTTCTTAATGACAAATTTATTTTAAATCTACATGCTAAAAATAGTCAAGTCCTCTTAAAAATTAACAAGTTAGCCTAGTTCTGTCTTACTTCCAGATATTGGGATAAAAAGAAAACACCTTTAATAGTTGAAAGTTTCGTTTATATATCAGAGTACTTAGATGATCTTTAACATTCTGAAAGACTTCCGTGCTTTTCAATCCATTATGAAATGTATAATAATCCCATAAAAGGTAATATTAATACAGATTATAGCAAGAATTTTCGAATCCAAAACCATAAGCAGTTTAATGAAGAGCTGCAAACCATATGGAAAAGCTATGAACAAATCTTTACGGATGGATCAAAAATTAATAACGAGATAGGATGTACAATATTTAATCCTAGAGATGTCAAGCTGTTACACAAGCTTCTAGAAATTTCATCTGTCTATAGCGCAGGACTCGTTGCAATTAGAGAAGCATTTAAATTATGTTTAAATATTAACAAACCGAATTTTGTTATCTTTACCGATTGTAAAAGTGCCGTAGAAAAACTACAAAATGTATCACCAAAATCCGATCTAAACCATACTGTTGCAGAAATTCTCGCACTTAATGACAATGCCGTGATAAGTCTTAAAAATATATAAGTATCTTGGATTGAGGCACTTGTTGGAATTATTGAAAATGAAAAAGTGGATATACTTGCTAAGAATGTCACGTCAAACGGCCTATATTTAAACATAAAACCGATTTTCATATTAAAAAGAAAAATGAAAAAAATGTTGGCAAGAATCAATTGAAAATGCGAAAAGGGACAATTATACAAAAAAATCCAACAGACTATTCCCACATACCCACGGTTTAGCAATTATACGAACAGAAGTTACATCCAAACCCTATGCCGTATAAGAAGTAATCATGCACTGTACCCTAAATATAAAACCAAAATAAGTCTATCCCATAATCCAAACTGCATTTGTGATGAAATAGCTAACCTGCAACACATCATTTTAGAGTGTGTTCTAGAACATGCAAATATTGACATATTATATAAAAAATTAGTGGATGATAACATCTTACTACCTATTAATTTAAATTTTATATTAACTTTAAGAAATGCACGTGTTTACAAGGCAATATATTTATTTATAAAAAACATAGATAGATATAAGATTATAACAATGGGGCGAGTTAAGCTGATATGGTTATTTTATTTAATGTACTTTAGATTAAATCTGATTATGATTTATAAATGTAAAATGATATATTAGCTATGGTTGTAGTCAAACAATAAAAGTGTCTGGCCAGTTGGTTTCATCCAGTGCCATAAAATGTATAACACACACACACACACGCAGGCACGCACGAACGCATGCACGCACGCACGCCCGCACGCACGCACGCACGCACGCACACACACACACACACTTCCGGGCACCGACAAAAGAATAAACCGAGACACGTATAAAGGGTAGGAAATAAAACAATTATCTTATACCTCTCTTGAGTACACTGTACAAGTGTCGTGTTTCTATATAAACAAAAACAGTATACGCTTTCTTGGTAATTGAATCAAATGCCAAAACAAATATTTTTATATTACGTATTTGTCAGATAATTTGTTTTTTTGTTCTACAAAAAGAAAAATATTATTTTATATTCACTCTCTCTCTTGGAGATTTAAGACGGAACGCCTATGGATAAAATTTACGATTCGCAATCATAACAAAAATTAAATATACATAAGTAAATTTTTCTCTATACATGTCTCCAATATGTGCTGGAAGCAATTATTTTGATACAAAAAACTGTAAAACTAAAAAGTTGAAACAAAAAGTAAGTAAAAAAAAAGCTATTAATAATTTACCGATTATTTATTATCAAGAATTTCTATCTATACTTACTTTGCATGTACAGGGTGTTTCAGTTAAAACTCCCAAGGCTATTATCTCAAAAAATAATAAAGATATTTAAATTGATACCGAAAAAGCCTGTAGTTAAAATTTTCCGTTTGCAATGTCCAAAGATGGGGCTGCGACACTAAACTATTTTTCTATGTTTGGAACTTTAAACGATGATTCATATTATTAAGGGATCAATTGGGAAAAATTTCGATTATATAAAATATTTTACAAAAACCAGCCGTTTTGGAACTATGTACATGATTTCCTTTCTGAATTTTTTTCAGTACATATTTATACATTTTGATAAACTCCTGAAACTCTTTTATTAATAATTATAGAACATCAGTTATTTGAAATTGCCTTCTTGGTAAGGATAGTGACACAGTAATGCAAAAACACATATACCATTTCCGGTTAAACCGAAACTAACTCAATCCTACTAAAATTTAATTACGACACATTATTACACATTTTGGAAATTATTCTCATAATTATCAGTAACTTTTCAAATAAAATGCAACTCTATCTTCCATATTTTTAACTGAAACACCCTGTATCTGTAAATATTTTGCAGTATATGTTTTGCACATATTGTGTAATATATGTACATTACATTGATTTTAGTATTAAGTGTTCTATTCTTATGTATGCAAGTCAGAAATAAATTCTGTTTCTATTTCATTTATACTCTTGGTTCTTGCTATCCGATCTATTAAATTAAACTGCGTGTATATCCAATGTCTATATTGTTTATAACTCAAGCGACTGAATAAACAGTCTGTATATTTTCTTGTTTCTGTAATATTAAACGGAGAGAAAACCTAATAAATTTTACTTACAGCAAGTTACAAGATCAAGCGGTGGGCGGAACTCAGACCGTACACATCTTTCGAGCATGTTAGAAAAGTTGTTTTATTGCAGACTTCGAATGTTATTTTTTTTTTGTAACTGTAAAAAGTATAGATAGGCATGAACGTTTTTCTTGATTTACTACCTTGCTATGACAAATTTCTCGAAAGATATTTCACACATAAAAACATGGTGACAGTGCGTCTCCAAAATCTATGTAAAATTTCTGAGCATAATAAATTATGTGTGCATTTTGACCTATTAGGTTTTGGTTATTCTGAATATATTGTGGTTGCATTACGTACTGCATTTTATTTCAAACAAGAAAAAACAAATACTGTATATTTAAACAAAGTGTAAAAATAGCTGTTTCGTATTAAAGTTTTAAAATACTGAATTTTGATAACAATACATTAATAAATGCACACAAAATAATATGTGTATTTTGAATAGAATAAAATATATTTAATTTAAGCAAATCTTTGTTCATAATATGCAAATAAATATGTTCTTTATCTAATTGTTAACCAAACTGTACCTATCGGAATATCCCGTTCCGTTCACTGGAAAATCATCCGAAAGATTGCTCCAATAGTGGCAGATGCGAGTAAAGAACCATCTACCGCTGCGCTGTCAGGTTCCGAATCTTATTCCAAATAATAATCGTTGATTTATCAGCAGTGCTTCCCCTGGGATTATTATAAAAAAACACATAAATAGAATCTAATTATTATTTATCACATATATTAATCTTTAAAATTTACTTTTACCCAATTTCAATAGATACGGCCCTGCTTTTCAGCAGCTGATATAATGTTGCACGATAAAACCGTAACGATGACGCACTCGATTAATCCAGCCAACACGAACTCGCGCAACTTCGATATATGTAAGCAGAGACAACTGTCTCTGGTAAGTAGGTAACTTATTGAAATGAATCCCATCCCCACTTCATAATCTTGATATCTGAGCTATATAGCATCGTAATACGTTTTATTTTATAGATTTTAATCTCGATTTTAATATCGATTTTAATATTATACTTAATATTAATCTTCCTAGTATTATTCTCGGCTTTTGTGCTATATTTGTAAAAACTTTTTTGGTGTTTCTAAACCTGTGGTGCGGCGACAAGTGATTTTTAAAACGTTGAATATTAGTGCGCGTGTACGCAGATTTAGAATTACTTATTAAATTTGGAAGCTGGTTCTAGCACTGTGGAAAATATTATTTGCGTTTGTGTGGTGTGCAATTTGTTGAAAAGGGGATTTTCAACATATTCGTTTCAAGATAAACTGGATATTATTAGAAATGGGAAACCAACACCTGATTTAAAATTCTTAAAAACGAAAGTCAAATCATGCTATAGGTACTTTAATATTGAAGTGTACAGTGCTAATTAGTGGTTAAGGGGTTGTGAAAATTTGTGTAAATTGTTTTGTTGACCATGTGTACTGTTCACAAATGAAAAAGGTGTTTGGAATAAAAATGTCTTTTCAGATTTAAACAACATTCACAAAGTGACAAAAAGGCATGGTAAGTGTGAAACTCATTTGGAGCGGTACTAAAAGAATAAACATTTGGAAAATCACGAATTGAGGCATTCATTAGATCAGCAGTTGAAAGAAAGTGTTAAAAGGACTTATTAATATTGTTTGTTTTCTCGGCGAAAATGAACTTAGTTTTAGAGGTCATACTGAATCTCGAAGCGTTGCTAATAGGGGGGCAATTTTATCAATTTAGTTGATTTATTAGCAAAATACGATACAATTTTAAGTAACCATCTGGAACACTCCACGATATTTCGCGGTACATCAAATCATATTCAAAATGATTTGATTCAGTCGATAAGCAATATTGTTTTAGAAAAGATCAAGCAAGAAATAAAAAAGCTCCTTTGGTGCAGTTATTTTAGATGAAACAACCGATATTACGAATATTAGTCAGTTGTCAATCGTAGTACGGTACATAAATCCAAATGGGAAATTCCAAGAGCGCTTTTTAGGATTTTTAGACGTAGCAACGCCATGAACGGCCGCAGCTTTATATACTATAGTTTGTTAGATAGTCGATAATCTACAGTGTGGTGCCAAACTTATCGCCCAAAGTTATGATGGGGCCGCTGTAATGGCTGGTGAATTGGGGGGCCTGCAGGCCAAAGTAAAAGAGACTTTTCAGAATGCAATATTTGTACATTGTTTTGCGCATCTATTAAATTTAGTTCTAGCTCAATCTGCAGCGTGTCTTAAAGAGTGCAAAGTGTTTTTTTCAAGTACTAGTGGAATGGCTGCCTTTTTTTTCAAAATCATCAAAACGGACACGAGAATAAAAACTTTTTCAAGAAATTTAACCAGTGAAGAGCGGCTTTCAAAATTGTCCCTGTTAACAATAGAAAGTGACTTTGTGAAGATGTCCAAAAATTCAAACTTTTACGACGAAGTTATTTCCGACATCGCAAAAAAAGAGAGGCGGATTAAACTACATTGTAAATAGGTAGGTATGTGCATGTTAACTACTTAACAAACTCTCTATTTCGCTGCGGGTTCAATCCTCGCCACCGGCGCTGGCAATGTCGGTGGATATGGTTGTGTGTCTGCGTTTTTTTCATAAGTGTAACCTTCGCCCGTGCAGCTTCGGCTTTGGAATCGGGGGTTGTCTAATTTTTGTGGTTTTTATGTTTTATGTTTATTGAGGAGTGGCGGTCCTACAAGTGTACTTTTTTCTAGATATCATAACTTTGCAGCTTTCGACATTTGTTTTAATATGAGTATACGGAAGCCACGTCCCTTTTCTTAAAATAATTTTTGCCTCGCTTCGCTCGGGGCCTCGCGCTGCCCATCACTCTATATCACAAACTGCTTCCCCTGTATCAAAACTCACCGCACGCCCCTGGTTTGGACGAACAATAAATAATAATCATATATACTGTACTTAATTATTAATTTGCATAGAAACTTTTGTTTTACGTGGCTATATATAGGGTGAGTCTTAAGTGTGTAGTTATATTTAAACCACCGATTCTTGACATCTGTAGAAACCCTCTGACACATTTTTTTTTAATTCCCACGTGTAACTGAGTTATCGACTTTCAAAAAAATATGATGAAACTGATTTGGAACTGCTGGTTACTGGAAACATTCTATATCTTAGCTAAAATGATGTAATGGACTGAAGCAACGTTGCCGCTTACCTTATGCAATTCTCTCACCTAGGCGCGATTTTACAATCGTGAGTTAACATAAGTTGAAGGTTATCTAGCATTATATTTTTTACAAAAATCGATGAGATTCTAATACAAACCACTTCTACAAAAAATACTGTAGCATAAAATATTTGTTGCTATAGCCACTTCCAAAACAAATGTAAAATTGAAAAAATTCGAATTCTAAGAGTGTGAGTTTAGCTAACCCACGATTGAAAAACCAAGCTCTAGCATTAAGTTCATTCCCGAATTTATAATAACTTTGGATGAAATAATTACCTACTTAAACGATTAATTGCTCCGTTTGAAATAATTTTTAAACATTTTAAAATACCTTTCAATGTGAGAAATGTACAATTTTGACTTTTTCTTGCACCAATCAACATTTCTTTTTTAAGCGTTTCATATGGAATATACAACTAAAACTAAATTTTCCGATGAACGGTAAACTTTTTTAGGGTATCTCGAAAGGAATTTAATGTTCCCATCTAATTTTTTCAAAGTTTATAAAAGGATTATTATTTTTAAGAAGTAGGTACTTACCCGCTGTTATTACAATAATTTGAAATGTGTAGGGGTTCAAGGAATAAATCAGCTCTCTACTATTTTAATTAGTCTCTAATAGTAAAACACTGAAGGTACAACACAATAACAATCAGGTGATGGAAAATAGTTTGCAGTATTTTCACACACTTATGTCACTTTTTACACTGGTCATACCTAACAGTTTGCATTTTTTTCCTCCATAATACTCTGAACGGTTAGGAGGATAGTATATGTCATTTTTTATAAAAAAGATCAATATTTTCTTGAGAAAACAGCATTTTATTCGGGATAGGCCTTTATATGATAAAAATTCAACCACGCCATAATGTGAACTGCGATATTAGTGTGGCGTATGTAACCTATGATCTTCACACATCTAACCACGCACCTAATCAGTGGTGCCAGACATACCATTTTTATGGTATTTATACCATTATTTTCCCTTGTGTGCCTGCATTTTTTTTAAGTAATAAAACTATTATTTAAAAATTTCTGCCTTTACACTAATATTACCAAAAGTTAATAAAAAATGTCAAATTTAGGTCGTCAGCCCCGACCTCGGTCAGTTCTTCTATTAAAAAAGAGTAAAATGAATTAAATTTTATACCGTGTACGTAGATCTTTATAAATCGGAACCTCTCGTAAACAGCGTTAGTTGTGCAAATAAATAATAGACTTTTGCTGTTTTCTGTTGTTTCTGCTGCGATGGTAAGACCCGTTTTTTTCAATGCTTAGTTAGCTAAATTAACCGTCAGTTAGGTTAATAGAAATTGTTTGAAAAGCATCATGATTTATTTATAATGAAATTTATAACCTATGTGAAAATCTCACACATCTGGCAACACTACACCCCATGTAAAAATCAGTGTAATTGATAGTTCGCGAGTGTTCGCGTACCTGTCTGCATAAGCATTTACAAACTTGTGTTTAATACCGTTATTTATAGTTTTTTGTGATTAAATTTGTGATTCGAAGTTTTGATTTACTATGTTACCGAAATTTATTATTTATAATTTGTTCCTTTGGTAGTTAATTTTGTGAAAAGTAGTGATTAATCATAGCGACTAATCTTATTATTCTAATGCTGGATATGTTAAAGACATATTTTCAAGTAGATGAAAATGCTAGACAAGGAAAACGATATATTCATGTAGTAACTGTTGTATTAGGTAAGTAAACAAATCTGCATTTCGTTCTTTTAAAATAAATGCGTCTTTTTAAAATGATTATTTTCAACTTCGATTCATTTTTAGAAATGAACCATATTAAACTTAAACTATAAATTAGAGACAATAATAATAATTTAAAATACACAGAAAAAATATTGCATATTTTTAATATTTGGTGCTTACGTGACGAGTTCTGTTTATTTATAAAAAAAGTGTCAGGATTACCTAATTTTACAAGGAAAAATAGATACTTTTAACATCTTTTATTTTAAGAGCAAGCTACAAGTGACAAGTGTCGTTTTCCACAAAGGACTAATCAATCGCGCCTTGGCCGCCTTGAGGTTTATTTCTTATTTTCGGCCAGTGCGTACAGATATCATGCTTTCTTAAAAAGAGCTCAATGTTTTATAAATTATTACATTTGTTTTGGTGCGGCGTCTACACTGATATTAAATAAGTCTAATATCGTCTTACAAAATGTTCGTGACAGTAGGCTACTAATTTTTTTAAAAATTAAAAATTTGCAATTCATGCAATTATAGGGATGACGAACTCTGACAGTGGCAACACTGCCTTCATTTACGTCATTTCTGTGAACGGCGTTTACAAAGTTATCCAGTGACTATCAAAATGTCAGTTACTGGAGGACGAAAGAATTATCAGAAATTAAAAATTTTTTTTGTTCAAAAAATTTAGTATAGGCGAAAATAAAAATTCAAAACAATGTCCTTTGAAGAATTCATCACTAACGAAAAAAATGAACACGAAACATTTGAAATTCAAAAGTTCTTGCTTGTGATAATGGTCCCTGGTCACTTGAATGTTATATGCTGCCATGTTTAATACCTGAGTGCTTTTTTGAAAAAGCGAATTCTACCATATCACAGATTACATTTCAACGCGAGACGCGAAATGTATTTACAAACATTCAGAAATCACCCATCATAAGCGGTCGACCCTCGACTTCAAAGAGTAGATCTATTGAAAGCCGTAATATATCTGATGACAGAATGGAATAAGTCATTTTATGTCTTCTTGCAAAAAGAAAGCGTTGTGCCGCTCCAGAGTGTTCAAACACAGGAAATAGAAAGTTGGACTATACGTGGACAACTTTCCTAATTTTCACACAAAATAAAACGTTTTGTAGTTTGTTTTTATATGTTTCTAATTTTCTTTTTGTTATTTTCAGTATCTTTGTGATTTAAAGGAAATAAAATTATCTTGCATATATATCGTGTTCAAATGAACACATAGGATGTTTAGCCCGTGCAAATTTTTTAACAAAACCTTGAAGAAGGTTCAAAGGTTAAGTCCAGTCAGCTACAAAAACTTCGAAAAACACAACATCCAAACTTTTTTTTTCTTCATTTGGAAATAGGTGTTAGAATGTTATAATACGATCACTTTTACTAAACGCGATAAATGTTAAAATAAGAGTGTTGAATGTTAGTAAAAGTAGAATCGCATCCTTTCGGTATTTTAGTATGTGAGACTATTAGTTTTTATCGTATATATGTATAAATAATTATTCCAATTTACGCATCCTGTCGAAGCAATTATGAACAGAATAATAAACCGTGCCGTCGTTGATACCTAAAATAAATAATTACTGGTCACAAATTTTCATATTCACAATAAATCAAAATTAAAGTCGCAGGAGACGTGGGGGTAATTAACCGTGGACGATAAGAAGCACTTTCACCGTCTGTATTGGTTCTCCTCCACATGTGTTGTAAATACATTAAGTAATGACCACCACACGAAGTCTCAGCGTCTCACATACCGTCTGGTACCAGCATACTCCAACCTGTGGTACCAGTAACTCTTGCAGTATACAGTGCCAGTTGCGAAGAGTACTTCGAAGAAAGCATACGTTGACTAGTATTATGGTTCCTCGACGATACCTTAAGATCTTAAAAATATTTTTCATTTTCTTGTTTTATTACTACTATTGTGTAACAGACAGTATAACAGTAAAACAACTTCCAAAAGAAATTGATAAAATAAATAATGTCAAAATGTGTTGAAAACTTTAGTTCAAATAACAGTAGTTTGTAAATTTTGTTTTTAATTTTTGTAATAATGTTAATTTTTAGTGGAAAGCATATTATTGGTTACAATATACATGGAGTCTCTAAAAAGACAAAGCTACCACATATTCCCGACTCTAAAATAAAACGACTGAATTCAACTTACTTCTTTCTATCCATAAGTATTTCGTTAAGTCGCTATCGAGAATCAATGAAATTTCATAATATTGTTATTTAGTTTTATTAATAGTCGCCTTAAAGATAACTAGTTAAAAAAAAGAAACAGCACGTCATTCGTCGCAATACGGTGATTTATTTTTTCGTTTTTAACAAAAAAAAAAATAATCAAAAAACAGAAATATAACAAAATAATAACTAAAAAAAAACATAAAACAAAAACAAGACACGCAAATTGTAATTGTAGGTAAAGTTGCTTTACCCAAAAAAATTTTTCACTCGCTTTAGCATGTGCAAAAATTGCTACTATATTAGAAACATATCAGAAACAAACTACTGAAATAACTGATAAGGCAAGTTAATCTTTGTTCGCACATAGCGTTCCTTAAAAAAGTTTTTGATTGTTTTTAATTTTGAAAACGGTCTTTCTGCCGAAACCACGGAAACTGGGATATAACATGCAGTTAAAATTTCACTAAAACTATTGCACGAAAAAAAAATTTTTGTAATATAAATTGGGTTAATTCCATTATGGAATTAATTTTGGACAAATCATTTTTAAAACATTGTCTAAATGAGAGCAATTAAGACGAAATCGTGTCCCAAATACCATCCGAATATTTTACGTATAGTTCCTGACCCATCTAATACAATTCTTCATCAGAAGCATTATATAAAATATTTGGAGATAGAACGTGAAAAGTTGTGTAAACCTCATTTTGTTCACAACGTCGATTTCTTAATTGAACTATATGTCCAATGTTTTCAAAAATACCTTTATTTTGAACCAGTCATCGTTCGACTGTATTTGAAAATGATTATTAGTTTCATCAAATAATCTTTTTTGGCCCAGATATTCTTTTCCTCACAAATTCTGTGCTCGTTCCTCATTTCTCAACTAAATTTTTTGTTCATTTTTTATTAAATGAAAATCGTTCCGAATTTTTTTGTTTTCATATGAACCATTGAACGTTTTTGATGCGTGTTCAATATTTTGCTGTTTGCTTTGCAATAGTTTAGATACAGTATCCATATTTACTTTCTTATATCTAATATAAGGAAATATTGTAATCGTGATTTTTTTTTCGACCTCGAGATTTTGATTGATATATACGTTTTGAACCTTTCTGAATCCATTCTGACTATTTTTCGAATGATGCCTGTCGGTGCGTGCTTTCGTGCGTGCGTACTTGCGTGCGTGCGTGTGTGTGTACGTGCGTGCGTGTGTATCCGCGATAACTCAAAAAATACTAATGGGAGACTTCCCAAATTTGGCAACTTCTTAAATAGGTCTGTATCAAATTTAGTTAAAAAATATTAAATTTTGAAAGTTTTATGGCGAAATTAATACTTACACTATTATCATTCAAGCAACCCTAGTAGGTTTATACAAAAACCGACTTTTGAAAAAAAAACGGTTTTTTCTACGATCGTGCAAAAGTTAATTACTTTTAACACTATTTACAGTGCCAAAAAATCTACTACTTGCACTAGTGCAAAAAGTAATTTGATATTTTATTGATTACGAGTTTAATCTAAATTAAAACATTTTTTTTGTATTAAGTAACTATACCTACTATTAAATATTTCTCAAAATGTTATTGTTTGATATTACAAAGACACATGTATGTATTATTTAATTACAATTTCTTACTCTAATTTTGATAGGTCCAATTCTATTGTTATTAACGAAATTTTATTCATAGTTATTTATGGATGACGTTTGACAGTGACAATTTCTGGAATTAATTTCCAGTTGTCAGTTTGAAATCTGAATATTTTCTTGTAAAACTGTTGGAAATGTTGAGTTCTGATAGTGAGGAAGAAATTAGTTGTACTCCTCCAGATATAATTGAATAGCAAATGAAGCTACAGGGAATTAATTAGCAGATAAATCTAAAAATGTATAAAGTTTGTTACAGATGCTTTAAAGAGAGTTTCTTAAGAACATTACTAAAAATGTTCTTCTAACAAATTTAAGAGAAAAATCAGAAATACTAAAGCCCTCGATATTATGGTCAGAATATTCAATATTAAAGACTTCACTTTCAATCAATGATAATGTGGAAATTCGACCTTTTACAACGTTAACTCCATTTCTGAAGAAGAAATCAGTAGGATACCGTCCTAAAAAATTAAAAATTTTTACCCGGGAAGAATTTGATAAATTTTTAATTGAAGCCCCAGATAATAAATATCTAATGATTAAGGTAACAAAAATAATGTTCATTTTTGACTTTATGAATCGCAAATATTCATCTCTTCATCCCCAGTCTACCAGACACACAAAACCTTTTATAAGATATTATAACGAAAAATATTCAGTTTAACCTGTCGGTGTAAATACTTTTAGTAAAATTCCAAGTGAAAATGCAAAATACTTTAAATATCGAAACCCCAATGCAATATACAAGACACTGTTTCCGCAGATCTTCTGCAACACCGCTTGCGGAATCGGGGACAGACATGTTAACATTAAACCGTCATGGAGGATGGTAGACTCCAACTGTAGCTGAGGGCTACATTGAGGAGTCAATTTCTAGAAAAACTGAAATAGCTACTCAAATTATGGAAGAAAAACCAAGTATAAGTAGTGGAAACTGCACAACAATTCAAAAAGAGTTTTAAATAAAGAACCTGAGACTTTCACAAGTGAAATCTAAATCAAAATTCAAAAAATTGTTGGAAATGAAGTTTGTCCATCAGTTATCACAGCAAATTGCTTTAATTGCGGTATTAAAATTGAAGTTAATTCAAAAAAGTAAATACCTAGTTTTATGAAAATATCGTTGGTTTATGCTTTTCATATTTGTTAAGAGTTAGTAATATTTCTTGTGTTAATGTTCAATAAACATTAAAAAAAAGTCTATTTAATTCGATCGTTGAAAAAATGTTGTATGCAACATGTGCAAAAAAGTATATTTGCTGCATGCTTCGTGCAAGAAATATACACTTTTTGCACTAGTTACACAAATAACTATTTGAATCCCAGTCTTCTAAAACAAAAAAACCGGTTAAACCGGTATTCGAATTTTAACAAAAAAAAAAAAAAAAAAACAAAAATAATTAAGACAGTTAAAAAAATACTTAAAATATTTCAATTTATTTAATATTTATAAAACTACAAAAATATAAAAAAATACACTAAACCAAATAAATAAAAAAAAACTAAAATTACTAAAATCCGTACGATTCCGTACGTTTTCTGATAAAGCTAGGTTACGTTTAGCTTAAATTGCTTAAGACTATTTTTCTTAAGGCACTTCCGAATAGTTTTTTTTTTTAGATATATTTAAATCCAAACTAGCTAAGTACTCTTATGTTTATTTGAGGATTGTTATGAAATAATCCAAAACAGTTTGTTCGTTATATCTAAATCTTATATTCTCCAAATATGTTTTGTACCTGTTTCATTAAATACTTTATTTATATTTAGTGCACCGTAAAACGGGGAAAAAGTAGCTTCCTTCTTGAAAAAAAATTTTTTAAGGTACAACCACTTGGGACCTTCACAGCATGATAGCCTCGGTCCTTGGCCATCTGTAATGGCCAATTACAACATTTTTTTGGAGGTCAAACTTTTTTTATTACGAAGAATGTCATAAATTTGTCAAAATTAATTTTTCTTACTTTTTTCACACATCCCTCATGATATCTCCGGAACCAATCGAGATAATTATAGGTATTTTTTTTTAATTGATAAAGGAAATGTGGGCGAAGGTCACTGCTTTAATTTCGTTTTTTATGGAAAATTAAATTTTTTTGTAAAACTAGGTAAAACTGAAACGTTTACCTTCCTTGCTGCATTTTTTTCGGTAAGCGAAAAACTTTTTTATTTTAAGGAATTTTGTCATACCATATGCGTATGAAATAAAGCTTACACTTCAAGGAAGTTTTTTAAAAAAAAAGTTAGTTCTCTACGACTTATAGTTTTCGAGATTTTATTTTTTAAAGTTACGAGTTTTTCGATCCTAGATGCGCCTCACTGCGGCGCCACTCAAGTGTGTAGAGTGTAGACTATTGAATACAAGTAATCTTATATTATACATATATTGTCAGTTAGAAACAAACTTTTCTTTGTGTGATGTGAATGCGAATGAGTATTATTTTTATTGAGTTTTTACATATTATTTAATGCTTAACAATGGAATGTTTATTTTATGTTATCAGAATTAAAATCAGGTAATACAATTCTGGTAAAATCTGTTGATACTGATGTCCTGATTTTGCTTTTACATTATTACTGCGAAACACCAGATATGTCCCAAAGGAATATATTTATACAATTAGGACATAGTAAGAATATACATTTTTTGTCAATTAACAATATTGTGGCAAATTTAGGAGAGGAAATTTGCAAGAAAGTATTAACGATTCATTGCCTAACTGGTTGTGATACAGCTAATGCCATGTATAAAATAGGGAAGAAAACGGCATTCTATGTTTTATATAAAAATTTAAATAATTTAAAAGATTTAGAAAACCTTCCTTTTCTGTCAGAGGATAAAGCGATGGAATTAGGGGTAAAATATACGCTTTATTTATATAAGAATAAAAACAAAGATATAAAATCCCTAAATGAACTGCGATGGGACTTAACAACAAGTACAAATCGGCCAGCTTCTGAGCTGCCTCCTACTGACCATGCTTTTAGACAACATTTAAAAAGGTAATAATTATTTTTCTAGATCACCCATACCTATTAAAAAAGAAACAAAACACCTACATGTAATTATTCTCTTTTTAGGTATAATAATATAATAATAATAACACCACATGAAATTACAACCCTCTTTGTCCCTGAAGGTCTGGAATGACCTTGTGTGGGAGAGGGCTACACATTTAGAGACAATGGACACACACCCAATGTCCGAGTATACTACGATTAATCTCTCTCACAGAAAAATCCCAGTTCCTCGACCGGGAATCGAACCCGGGACCCCGAAGTTTTGAGGCAAGTACATTACCTCTAGACCACGGAGCCAGGTGTCTGTATCAATTAAAAATTTAGTACAATAGCCATATACAATACATGCAGATGGAAGATCCAACTCGATACGGTTGGACATTTGAAGAAAATGTTTGGAAGGCAACTTTTTCTAGTCAAAAATCTGTGCCCGATATTGTAAGGCAAAGTTTGTCAATAAGATGTTCCGACAGGGTCTGTAACAACAGATGTACCTGTTTTGCTCAAGGTTTGAAATGCTGCAGTGAGTGCAATTATGCAAACTGCTGCAACCAAGGAACTGTCTAGATATTTTTAGATTCCGACGTTGACGATTTTTAAAATATTTTTATAACAAGTTTTAAATTTATGTTTTAAAATAAATAATTAATTCGTATTTTTTTTTAATTCAATTTTAGGTTTTAATGTATAAATATAATGGATTTTAAATAATGTGCAATGTAAATAATGATAAGTAAAACCAAAGTGCTTATGAAAATAAAATTTATATTAAAGATATGTCAAAAATAACACTTTATAATATGCACCCACAACACGCATAGCACACTGATTAAAGCACAGTAGAACCGGGGGAAATATCCTGCCCGCAGAAACTTAATTTCAAATAACAATAACTTGAAACGTACAAGTCGTAGAGTATTGCGCTTTTTTTAAAAAACTTCCTTGATGTGTTAATTTTATTCCGTATGCATATACTGTGGCAAAATTTCTTAAAACAAAAAAAGTTTTTCGCTTACTGAAAAAAATACTGCAAGAAAAGTAAATGTTAAAGTATTACCTAATTTTATAAAAAAAACTAGGTTTTCCATAAAGACTAAATTAATTCAGTCACCTCCGCTCACGTTTCCTTTATCGACCAAAAAAAAAAAACTTGATTATCTCAATTGGTTCCGGAGATATCGTGAGGGATGTGTGAAAAAGTACGAAAAATTAATTTTGACAGATTTGTGACATTTTTCATAATAAAAAAAGTTGGACCTCCCAAAAAATGTTGTAATTGGCCATTTTAGATGGCCAAGGGCCTAATCTATTATTCTGTGAAGGTCCCATGTGGTTGTACCTTAAGAAAATTTTTTGAAACGTTTTTGTCGGTTTTTCAGTGTACTAATTATGCAAAGAATTTTTTCTAACCGGGGTCCGATTGGGATCCCTGTTGTTGAATTCCTACCTACCTCTCTGGCAGATCAATCATTTCCAACAAGACATACAATTTGAATTTTTTCTCTTAAACTAAATTGTTCCATAATTAATACTTTACTAATATTATAATTTCAGCACCACAAAATTTATATTCCTAACCACATAAGAAATATTTGACGATTATTAATTTATGAAATTTATATTCTTTGGTACACCATATTTTCAATACGCATGATTTTCTGCTCCGATTTTTTATTTTTTCTTCTATGGCACTATTAAGAGCAAAGTATATTATAAAATGCCCCCAAACTATAAAATAAATAAGATATGTGGTAAACAAATTTCATGCTTTCAAGCAAAAAAAAAGTAAATATCAAGTCGTAAGAAAACTGGAAACATTAAGTAACGTGAGGCGTTGGAAATAAAAAATTACTTAAATCTGTCTCTTAAAAATTAATTAAATGGACTGGCCAGGTATTTGTTATTGACGAACAGAACGGGCACGTCAGAGATAAAATGGTGTTTCTGAATTTGAAAATGAAACGGAACGGTTCAGGCCAATGTTAAAAGATGCCAGGCATATAATTTAATTGAGAAAGCAATTACAGTATGTTTACATGGTTTGGTAGCAGTGACATGACATGCCGTCGTAAATACTAGCGATTCTGGCATTAATGGGGTGATTTTATGTGCCTCCATTGTGATGTCACCTACAATTATTTGCGGACTCACCTGCCGACGGAATTCCATTTACTAATGAAGTATAGAGCCAGCCGGCCTGAATATCCTTCCACTCTGGGTGATTAAATTGAATTAAACTGCTTTAAGAAAGTTAAGGAAAATACAAATTTTAACATGTGCCGAAATATTTGTTGCTGTACTAGGTAGATATAAAACAATTCAATACAAAAAAAGGTTACAAAAAATATAGTTCTTTGCAATTGCTGGAGGAATATTTTTTTTAAATCTAGTCGTCAGGATAATATTTGCAGACCATTGGTATTTCTGATTTTAAATAACGTTTATTCTTAATTACAGTAATATACCATGGTGAAAGTTAACTCCCGAGGAAAGAAATATGATTCATGCTGGTCAAAATCAAGTCAAGATCGCTGAGGAATTCAATTTGTCTAAAAATGCCATTTCTCAACTTATTTCACGGTATCAAAAGTCGTAGTAATCGTCTAAAAAAAATCAATGCAGTTTAAGACCACTACATTTGCCTGACTGCCAATAAAGAGAGATGTTGTAGCTCAAGAAACATATCAGATGCTCTAGACAATGCCAAAGTCCAGGAAAGCTTAGTCACCGGGAAAATCCCCATTAAGAGATGAGTTAGACACTATCTTGCCAAAGCTGTTCACCCTGGCCTTGCAATAAGTTTTTATAAACCTGAGATGAGAGCGAAAAGGCATCAATATCGATGGGAAGTTCCTGAGTCACCTGCACTTCGCTGACGACATCATCCGGATGATCACCGATGCCAACGAGCTTGGAGTCATGCTGAGAAAGCTGAAAGAAGCTTCGGAATCCGTGGGCCTGAGGATGAACCTCCCGAAGATCAAGGTCATAAGTTTAGACAACATCCAGGTCACACTCGACCACCATACGCTTGAAGTGGTTGGAAAGTACGTGTACCTCGACCACAACATCAAGCTTGACTAGGACAACCAGAAGGCAGAAATCATCAGATATGTTGGCCTGGCGAGGGCGGAGTTTGGAAAACTTGGTTACATCCTTAGAAAACCGGACATCCGCATTAATCTGAAATGGAAAGTCCTCGACGCATGCATGTCACCCGTCATTACCTGTGGCTTCGAGACTGTATCCCTAACACACAACAGGGTGAACCGTCTCTCAATTTGTCAATGGGCAATGGAACGTGCAATGTTGAGGATCAGTTTGAGGGACCGAGTCAGAAACGAGATCATCAGGGAAAGAACGAGAGTCGTTGATGTCATAGAGCGTATGGCCACCAATAAATTGCGCTGGACAGGGTACGTCGGTAATGATGACATCAAATGGACGAAGACGATATGGCAATGGCGGCCCAGGACAACTTGACGCAGTGTAGGGTGCCCTCAAACAAGATGGAGGAATGACTTCCAGAAGCAAGCCGGTAGGAACTGAATCTTAAGTGCTCAGGAGAGACAGCGGTGGAGAAATATGAAGGAAGAATTTGTAGTGAACGAGAACGGGATAAAGAAAAAGAAGACAATGCCAATGGTGTACATCTATAGATAGAGACGATTTTAAAACGTTTGATGATCGATGCATAGTTTATAGAAAACTTTTGTATTCTTTTAGCTATACATTGCTACGGTAATATATAAATAATAATATTGGTAAGCAACTGTTAATATTAATACTATACTAGCGATATAGATAAAAATAAGATATTTATGCATTTGTCCTCTAATACCTATAATTTAATAAAACAAACTACTGCAAGATGGTCTTCTATAAAATTTAATTTGTTTTCGATTTTTTTCAAACAACTATTAGAGCATCAAATGACGCGAGGAAAAATATAAGGAAACCATTTGATGACTACCTGGCGAAATACTAATTTACAATAATAAAATATGGAATTTAAATTATAGTTAAAATCTAATAGACGAACTAATTTTTAGAAAAATAACACTGGAATTTTATTTTATTCTATTTTAGGTTTCGAGCAATTTTCAAGTGTATCATAAACGAGCGAGGTTGAAATGGACGCGTGAACATCTACATTGACGAGATGATTGGCGTTCTGTATTATTCACTGATGAAACTCAAGTGAGTAAATATTTCTACGATCGTAGCGGTATGGTATGGACTAAGCCAAGGGTAGCCAGAAATCGTCAAGTTCATGATATCTATCCTTATAGCGATGAATCAATCATGCTGTGGGGGAGGCATATGCTTTAATGGACGATCTGACTTGTTTATTGTTAAGAGAACGATGATAGTTCAACTCGAGGCTCAACTGTATGTTAACAATGTCATACACAAAATTATTCTTGAATTTCATGTTGCCCTCGGTGAGATTTTTTTTTCCGGATAATAATCCTCATCGTGCAAGAACTGTTATCAACGCACTGCAAAACCTTGAAACTCCTGCGTTTCTGAGATTACCAGATCTCAATCCGATTGAACTCATGTGGGAGTTCTTCAAAAGAACTATATGTGACCATCAACCTCATTCACAAACAATAAGAGATTTGAGAGTGATCATTCCAGAAATTTGGGCCAATATCTCTCAAAATTAGATCAATAACCTCATTGACAGTATGCCTAGACCATGTCAAGCTGTTATTGATGCAAATGGAGCACCCGGCACAATGAGGTGACTTGTTTTTCTTCTATATTTACTTCACTCGCATGAATCGGTATCGATTCCGGGATTAAAGTTTTTCTAATAATTTAGTAAAAAACTGATTATGCTTTAAAAATGAAATAAAACTAAACAAAACTTTATTCCATAAAAATAGATATATATCTATTTTTATGGGGAATTCCCACTGCAATATTTGTCGTGATTTTATAAACCATCAGACAACACTAGTTAGCATTACTACCAGTACCAAAGAATATGAAGAATAATCAGTTTTCTTTATCAGATTACTAAGCATGTAAATCCTGATATTACTGGCTCTCTGTCCTGAAATATCCTTAGTCCTATTGCTCCTGAAGTGAGTTGGAACCTTTGATGTAAAGTCAACACTGACGTGGTTTTCCACAAACACCAAAATACCATATAGTTCACACGGTTCGTGTTTCGCCTACCAAGTTGGCATCATCTGGAGGCGATTAAAATTAATCTTATGCTAACAACGTAACCTATTGTCACGGCTTCGTGAACCCTGGCTCACTAAACAATAAAGAGGACTATATGCGACTGGATTTCTCTATTACTGTTCATACTATTTCTACACTCTGTAATTTATTAGGATTCAAATGCATCCAGCTAAATAGTATTTTTTTACATTCCTAATTAATCTTAAATGGTTACTATTTTATGGTTGTTCTCAAACGCGTATTGGACAACATCAGACTTATCTATTCTAACATATTTGAAATGAGCAAGATACTCCTTGAATCTAGTTTGAATTGATCGTCTAGTCTGATACAAAGTTAGGATCTTCTCTCTAATTTTAAAAAGTGGAGGAATTTTGAAGTGTCTTAAAATGTACGTTTCCTAATTCAACTAAACTTACAGAATATCCTTTGCTCACAGTTATATTCTTAATCAATGTCTTTCCTTTTTCAAACCTCTCCTTTTTGAAGAGGAAGTTTAATAGACGATGGACTAGAAATTTAAAACTCGCCATTTTGTGTTGAGCACAATGGTGAGAGTCCTTAGGTACATATCTTATATATGAGTACTGGTATCTTTTTTTATATATATAAAATTCTAACTTATTTTCACTATTTCTAATTATTAATAAATCTAAAAATGGTAATTGCCTACAGTTTTCAATATCATACGTGAATTTCACTGACGCGAAACTATTATTTAATTTAGACAAATATGTCAATATCAGTAACTTATGTAACAGACACTGAAAAGATATCATCCTCATACCTAAACTAAACCCTGGTGAAATATTCGAATTCTTCTTTTGCCTCTGTTTCGAAAATGTTTATGAAGAGACTGGCAATAAATGGTGACAAAAGATTACCCATCCCTTCATGTTGTTCGAAGAAATTATAATTGAATCGAAAGCAATTTTATTTCATGCAAAGTTTGGTGAGTTAAATATATCTTGAGTAAGATTGTTGGAATTAAGTAAATTCTCAAGGTGTTCCATGGTCTGTGGTATCAATATACTGGGATATAATGAACAAACGTCAATGGAGATAAAAAATCATTGGAATTAGTATTGTGAGTAAAGAAACGTTTCATGGAAATGAAACGAAACGAAACGGAAATTTCGAAATATTTCATAGGCAAAGTTTCCAGTAGGAAACATTGAAACGTTTCCGAAATTTTCAGTTTCAGAAAAATTCATAAGGTTCAAAAATTTATGAAAATTTTATGAATTTCGTGAGGATTTCATAACATTTCATGTAAATGAAACGAAACAAAATGGAAATTTCAAAACGTTTCATAGACAAAGTTTCGAGTAGGAATTTCGGGAGGATTTCATAACATTTTGTGAAAATTTCTGGTGTTTATTATGTAATTTTCGTATATTTTTTGTATA
Source organism: Rhamnusium bicolor (assembly GCA_029963845.1). Classification (NCBI taxonomy): domain Eukaryota; kingdom Metazoa; phylum Arthropoda; class Insecta; order Coleoptera; family Cerambycidae; genus Rhamnusium; species Rhamnusium bicolor. The sequence goes on along the minus strand of JANEYF010005380.1, from coordinate 1,421,495 downwards.
TGTTTGTTATTTATTAATTATTATACAAGCAAGATTGTATAATATTCTAACGATGTTTATTATTGTGATTGTGCATAATTGTTGATTTTGATTTTTCAGTTCTTTATCTTATTTAACTCTCTTTGAATATGGATCTGTAAATGGCAAATGTAAATAAGTACACCAAAATAAATATTTAACAGGATGTATATTGTTTACAGTATACCTACCCTTCATATTCTCAAATAAAAATAAATAGGTATTCTCTATCAAAGAGAAACTAAAATAAACATTTACTTAATCTTATTATGTCAGTTTCATCACATTTCTAATGTATTTCAAAATATTTTTCAATTTACGAGAACAAGTCAGTAAATAACTGTATGCTTCTAGTTGGATTCCTTTATTTTATTCCACAGTATTTGCAGATTATATTTTTCTTTGCTAAAGTGAAATATCTCCTCATCGATCCACAATATCCACAGCATCACAGTTTAATCATCACAGAACATATACAATCATTTTAGATTAGGCGGACAGTTTTACAGGTTTTACACTTTAAAAAATGTCGCCAATTTCAAACGAAAGTTTCGGACATTTTTCGAAACTTTGGAAACTTTTTAAACCCAGGAAGCCTATAAAATTATCAGTTTCCGATCAGTTTCCATTTTTTCGAAATTTTCGGAAACGTTTCGGAAAATTTCCGTGAGTTTTTAAATTTCGGAAATTTCACAACACTAATTGGAATTAATCACAGATAAACTAGGTAGTGCAATGGATAAACTTTCGAACTCCTCTGTTAACCAATTTGATAATTGGTAAGTCGACGATCCAATTGCAATTTGCTGAAACAATAGGAGGCACCGACGTTCCTGGTTTATGTATCATAGGCAAGCAGTATGATTAGATAAGAGTCTCGTATTTAAAACCAGAGTAATAAAGTTGTTACAGGATTTAAATACATTTTTTAATTCAGTAATCATTTTTTGTAACGGATTTCTAAAAAAGTTTTTTATTAAGGGCCATTACTATTCTGGTTGTCTATCCTTTCATAATAGTCCTCTTTATCTAAAATAACAACTTTATTACCTTTAACAGCTTTTAAGTAAAAAATAATCTTTTTCACGCAACCTTTTGATAATTTTTCTATTCTTTGTGGATTATGACTTTCTATTTTACTTTAGTGACAAAATGTGAAGATTTGACATAGTGAGTGAATAGTGTATCCTCCTGGTGGTCAGTGCTACTACCCCTCAGGTATCATTAATGTCTTAGTGACTGATAGCGACCTGCAAAGCAGGTATCAAGAGCTGTGACCTCTAACCCTGGGCTAAACTATATACTGAATAAGACGTACAGGAAACAACTACTCAGTGGACAAAAGCCTCGACCTGTTGGAATTACAGATCCTAACTTTGAGGAAACTGTGCTAAGATGGTTTGAGGAATGTAACACAGAGTTGTCAAACCAAGATGGCGATCCTGAGAGCAACATTACTACTGGGGATGCTATCACAAGTGATCACGAAACAGCTAGTGAGCTTTCCGTCAGTGAATCTGATGACCAAGATGAGATGCAGGTTACTAAAAGTGAAGAGGACAGTGACACAAGTGATCCAGTTAAGAAATATTTCTACGGAAAAAACAGATACAAATGGGCTGCCACTGAACCAACCCGAGAGGTAAGAACACCAGCTCACAATATATTGAAGTTGCCAGGAGATAAAAATACTTCACCAAAAATTGAACTGGCGAAATCATGGCAGAATTTTTTCTCACAATATATACTAGATATCGTTGTGCATTATACAAATTTGAAAATTCAGAAATTTCGTAATAAGCTAGGCAGTGAGAATCGCACATAATACAGGGAAACAAATCCTGTTGAAATAAATGGTTTTCTGGGACTTCTGTTATTAACTGCTGCTTTTAAATCAAATACCGAGGCTATTGAATCAATCTTTTCAACAGACGGAACCGGTCGGGAAATTTTTCGGCTGGTAATGTCAGCAAAAAGATTTGCTGTTTTGTTAGCTTGCCTGAGGTTCGATACTCATGAAGAGAGAATGATAAGAGTAAAAACTGACCCAGATGCAGATTTCACATCTTCGAAAACTTTAATTAAAATTTACAATCAGCTTACTCGTTGGGAGCTAATGCAACGGTCGATGAAATGTTGGTCGGCTTCAGAGGCAGGTGCAAATTCAAAATGTATTTACCAAGCAAACCCGTGAAATATGGTTTGAAAATCCAATATCTTGTTGATGCTCGAACCCACTACATCTATAATACGTATATTTACTGTCGCAAGGGGACTGACTCATTAAAAGATGTTACAGATGCAGAAAAACGGATCTCTATTCCAACACAAGCTGTTATTCGTCTTTGTAAACCTATAATTGGAAGCAACAGAAACATTACCGCTGATAATTGGTACTCCTCAATAGAGCTCATAGACTATCTCTTCAAAAATAAACTTACGTTGGAACTATGAAAAAAAAAACAAACGGGAAATACCCAAGGAATTTCTACCCTCAAAAACAAGACAGATGGGATCTACATTGTATGGCTTTACAAGTAATAAAACATTGATTTCAAGAGTACCAATGAAAGACAAAGCTGTTATCATGATTTCTTCGATGCATCACTGCATACAGGATGATAACGGTTTGCCTCAAATCAATGCCTATTATAATAACACAAAATCTGGAGTGGATGCTGTAGATGAAAAATGCAGAATATATTGCTGTAGCAGAATAACTCAATGCTGGCCTATGGCTCTGTTTTACAGATTTGTGGATATGTGTTCAATAAATGCATATATCATCCATCAGTCTTGTGCCAACGCAGATCGGCTAGACAGAATCGATCTTTTAAAATTATTAGCCAAACAACTATGTGAACCGCTTCTTCGTGAAAGATCCCAGAAAACAAATTTACCAAGAGAGCTAAAAGCAGGTATATGCAGAATTTTGAAGCTGGTACCTAAGGCAACAGCTGATGCTCAAGAAATTTTGCCTAGAAATCAGAGGAAGTATTGTTCCATCTGTGACCCAAAATTAAAAAGAAAAACTGTTTATTTATGTGTTCAATGTAATAAATCAATTTGTTTGCGATCTTCCAAAAAAATATGTGTTCAATGTATTGAAAATGTAGAAGACTCTTAAATTTATTATTTTTTATAGGCGTTTTTAGACCAATGCCAGTTTTTTACAGTTTTAATTTAGGAGTTACTGTATTCTCTTTTTTTGTGTAGTTTAGACCTTAAGAAACATGTTTTTCATACGAACATTTTTAATTTCATAATTTTTAAGAATCTAAGAATTATAACGTTTTTTTTTTGTTTAAGAAAATCATTATTTTTGTCTTACATTTTGTTTGCTTTAGTTTGTTACTCAGTTAGTTATAAATATTAAAGTGTGTTTTCTTACATGATTATTTATACAACAAAAACAAATCAATTTTTTTCAATAACATAAAAAAAATACCTTTTTTTATTTTGGAGTCCCTAGGATTCCGCAACACATTGAGTGTTAAAATTTCCGGCTACGCCGGTTAAGGGTTCATGCACTTAATATATTACCACAGAACATCACACCATTGTTCATGTTCTAAATTATTTAACTTATAGGTAAGCTTTTTGTAAAGTCCATATGCTTGCAAATCAAGCGTACCTCGTTTACTGTAGAGATATTTAATTTCTAAATCCACCCATTTCAGCGTTGCAAACATTGTATGATATGTGTGAAGTTTTTTGAATTTTAACTTGAACAAAATTTGGAGAAACTGAACGACGTTTGCACGTTTTTAGAAACCAAATATATGATCCTATTAATTTAATTTTAGCACTAACTTTATGATACAAATTCAATTCCATTGACTATGAAGCCAACTTAATCCTTCATGTGACGTGGTTTTTAACAAAACAACGAAACATATATTGCACTCTGCATTCGTATTACTAACAATAATACTAAGTTGACATCATGAGTTGACACTATTTTATTATTAATTTAACCGCGGAAAACTGTTGGGTTGTTTTTGCAGTGTAGTAACGGTTTTTCTCAGTGTATTTGAATATATACAGCGCAAAGGTTGTACAAGTATTACTAAAGATTAATAATTAAGGTCCACCCATTCGATTAACTTTATAATTTTGTTTTTATAAGTATTATTAACACTTTTTTTACTAATTCTATGATACAGGTAATTATCAGAGGTGTTAAATACAATTTCAACTAGATGTTAGGCATAATTAGTGCGATATTATCGAGGAATAATTAGTTGCCGCATACTTGTATCCTGTCAATAATTTTATTGTTATTTATTATCTGTTCAGCTTCTCACTTTATTTAATTTGTAATACAATCAATTTATCATTACACGCAACGGATAATTAATAGGATAAGATGATACCATAGAAGAAATCTAATGAAGAACCGATGTATGGTCTATAAATTATCACAGTCATTAATTCAAAGAAGTGAAAAATTGTACTTCATAAAATCTGAGAATTAATAGTCGCTGTTTGCGAATAGTAATATTTATTTGACTGGAGGTTAATCAAGTTGAAATAATAAATTTAAAGTGTTGGTCTATTTAATAAAATGTATATCTTCTACTTAATTATAATAATGTTTCTAAAGATTTATTTATTTATTTATTTATTTATAAACTTCGGGATATAAACAGTATATACGATTCTACAGCAGTATTCTTTAAGTAAATATAATTCCTAGTGAGATAAAGTAATAAACGAAAATTTAAATATAAATCAATATTCCATTTAATTGTAGGTTAGCAAAAAATTATTGTAAAATATGGAAAAAAAAAGATATATACAAAACACACACAATTTTACAATGTGCAGGGTTATCCAACGAAAAGGCCCACCCCTATATTTTGTTTATTTTTCGAGTTAGAAAAAATTAACTCTTTTAGAATTCCTGCAAAGAATATACAGGCGGTTCCATAAAAGCGGAACAAACCAAAGTTTGTTAGCAATAAAAATAGAAATCCACGATTTCACCCAAAAATTATATTTCTGTTAATTAATTTTATAAAAGTCGATTTAAAACATTATTTGGCGATAGCTAAACATCAACTGCCTGACTTATTCCCTTATTGGAATTCGCCGAGGCGCCTACGTGACTTTACTCATTTAGTTAAAATAATATAATATTTCATAAAGATATCTTAAACATAGTATCATATAAGTAAACATATATTTCATAAAGATATCTTAAACATAGTATCATATTACTAGCCGCCGCTATTTAAGCAAGAACAATGTTTCTCTTATTCTCTACACTTTTACAAGTTACATTTTTTTTAAATAGAAGTATATTTTTTTACATTTTTTGAAATCTGTGTTTTTTTGTGAAATATATAGATATGTTGTATCTTATCGTTTACTGTTTTTTATTGATTGCAAATTTTATGTTACCAGCATCTGCATGGTTATCAGGTTCACCATGGATGAAAAACAATTAATTTGATACGTATGCCTTACAAAATAATTTAATAAATTCAAAAAGCAAACTGCATGGTTTTGTGTGTCATATTATTTGCGAACACGTTTGTTTTATCAGAGCGATACGATATTATTTATAAAAAATAACAAGAACTCTTCAAGGGGTAACATTTTATTTTGGGTGTTTCAATAAGAGCGCAATATTTCAAGGATAAATAAAGCATGGTTTTCTGTAGCAAGAAATATTTATTGAGTTATAATGTAGACATTTGGGAGTTATGTATGAAACAACACATCTGGTAAATAGCCGCCACGGCTTTGCTGGCACATGCGTACTCTTTTGGCGAAATTTTGAATAACGCTGTTGCATACATGTGGCGGTATTTCGTTGATATAGCGTCTAATTTTGGCCTTCAATGCTTCGGTGGTCGCGAGCTTGTTGGCCTAAACCTGTGATTTCAGATAACCCCACGGCCAAAAGATCACAGGTATTAAATTGCAAGATCGTAGCGGCCAATTCTGGTCACCAAACTGAGAGACACGACCAGGAAAAGACTCGTGTAAGACCGTCAATGTTTCAGGGGCGGTATGGCAAGTGGCACAGTCCTGCTGAAACTACATATCGTCGAGAGCAATGTCTTCCTCGTCTTCGAAGAAAAGCGGTCCAATGATTACTCCAGACCACAATGCACATCAAGCAGTTACAGGTTTTGGATGCATTGCTTTCTCATGAATAATTCGTGGATTTCCTGAGCCCCAAATGCGGCAGTTTGCCTATTAACGAAGCCATCGAGGTGAAAATGGGCCTCATCACTGAAAATGATTTTTTTCACTTCTTGTTGTTCAAGGATCCAATTGGTGAACTCTCTTAGCTGTGCATGGTCTGTTGGCAGAAATTGTTGAGTCAATTGGACTTTGTAGTCATGGAGATGCAAATCTTTAGTGAGAATACGCTGAAGAGTGGCTGTTGTAACGTCCAATTCTTTTGCACGATGACGAATCGACGTCCCTGGACTCTCGGTCACGCTCTCACAAACTGCCGTGATGTTTTGTTCTGAACGACCTCAACAAGTTCGTGTCATGTGTTTCACATCACTAACCGAACCAGTACTTTCGAATTTTTCGATTATTCTTTTCACAGTAAATGAATGAGGAACATTATTTCGACCGAAAGTTGGACGCACTTTACGAATCGTGGCAATCAAACTTTCACCATTTTGATAATAATGTTTAACAACCATGACGAGTTGTTCTATCGTGTAATGCTCCATGTTTACTAACTCTCGTCTGTTTGCTATCGACCTGGCATGTCATAATCTTGTGACATTATGACAGCCAAACTGGCGCGGCATTCAAATCTTGCGCTCTTTATGAAACACCTTTTATGTATGTAGTTATAATAAGAATTGTTATGCAGTTTTCTTTGTGAATTTATTAAATTATTCTATAAGGCATGAGTGTTTTCATCCATAGGTAACGTGATACCCTGGCAGATACTGGTAGTATAAAATTTGCAATAAATTAAAAACACCAAAAGATAAGATACAACATATCTATATATCTGAAATCACAAAATGCACAGATTTAAAAATGTAAAAAAAATATAGGGTTCCATTTAAAAAAAAGTAACTATGGTTTGTCCCAGTTTTATGAGATCACCTGTATATTCTTTGCAGGGATTTGATTTGATTAACTACCACTTTTATTTATAACAATTTTTTTCTAACTCGAAAAATAAACAAAATATATAGGTGGGCCATTTCATTGGATAACCCTGTACGTCATTGGGATCTCATAAATCCAGAGATATTCAGAACTGGTCGAATTACAAAAGAAGTAGCACATTTTTATGCTCTTTAAAGATCTGAAAAGAAATCTGGGATAACTCAATTCATTCCTGAACTATTCTAAAAGACTGATCTCTAATTTCTTTCATATACTTTTCATTAAGGATATGTTCCGTAAGCCGACTTGGTTACTTTGGTTACTGTTTTAGCAGTCCATAAGCTCCAAATTGTTGAAACTCTGGATTTCTATGGATAACTTACGGTACGCCATTCCTGAAAAAATTGATGCTTTAGCTGTCATACAAAAGATCGTCGTTTTTAGCCGATAATGTTGGTAAGTTTCTGTGAAATTTATTTCATTCTGTCATCTGATATTGATATGGACTTAAATAATTATAATTTAACTATAGGCCCTTGGATTTAATATCCATCATCATCGCTCTCGCTTGAACTACTACTGGAAAACTATATTTTATTAATAACAAAAGACGCAGCTTCATCCAATTTTAAAGTATGACGATGTAAGTTGTAAATAACCTTTATACTTTGCACTTAATAGAACATTGTGAATGAATGTAGACAGGCGTTCCGTAAATAATGCTGCAACCAACTACCAAGAAATAACTACTCCACTTTTTTTCAGTTACTGCTAATTACCAATCTGGTAAGCTTGGTTGGCTTACGGAATATATCTTAAGTGAATGTAATGAGATTTAGCAGGTTTACTTGAGCGCTGATATGGACTATCCACTGAAAATTTCAAAAATTGTCTCACTTACTAGATCTTCATGTTTTTATAGCCAACTTTTGATTTTCTTATAGACGCCATATTGGATTTTTATACCATTGGATAGAGAAAAAAATACGATTTCAGCTATGTAATATACATGGGTCATCTGACTTTCTTAACTACCTTGAAACATTAATTTAATAATACCAAGCTCGGTAGCACAGTGGATTAGAGCGTTGTGACAAATAGGTTCAAATCCCGGCTTCGATCCTGACAACGTCGATGAGAGTGGTTACATGTGTCCTCGTTTTTCATCAGTATAATCCCTACCCGTGCAGCTTCAGCTTTGGATTTGAAAGTTGTCTAATTTGTCTGGTATTTATGTTCTCATGTTATTTATCGACAAAATCAAGTTGCCAAGAAATAACAAATTAATAATTTGACACTTTATTAAAGAAATCAAATTGACGTAAAATAACAATTTATTGACATGTTTACATTATCTTATCTCATATCAGCTCTCAGAACTGTTAATTGTTGTAATTAAATAAGTGTTATTATTGTTTATTCATAATGGCAAGATATCCAGTTAATAAAAGACTAGATATAGTATAATGTTTACATTCGTATCATAATTGTGTGGCTGCATCGAGGTTATGTAGTTTTGTCTACCGAAAAAAATATTTTTCAACGAATACGTAATCGTTTAAACGAGTTTGGTACCTGAGAAAACGTAAGAAACCGTCCCGTTATTGAAATCGCAAAAGAAATCAATGTGTTGGTACAAATTCACATAAATCTGGAATCATTACAAAGGAGGATTCAAATCTAACATCAAAATCTGGCTTTTAAAATATTCTGAAAAAATACAAGTATTATGATTTCAAGTTTAAACCGGTACAAAGATTGCATCCAAGAGACGACCAAAGAAAACTGTTATTTTGTCATCGATTTCGTGATTAACTGAGGAAGATCCTGATTTTCCTGCTAAAATACTATGATCACACGATTTACGGAGAGTGGAATGTTTAACATAGAAGGAACACATTTTTATACTGTTGGCCGTAAATTCGTGTTTTCGTTAATGTTCGGTGTGGCATTTTGGAGGATCAGTTTCTAGGTACTTACTTTATCCCAGACTATTTTACTAGCCAGTCTTATGTCAATTTTCCTCAAGATGGTTATGCAGAAATGCTAACTGATTTATCTATTGTACAATTGAGAAATTTAAGATAATTTTAGTAGGATGAAGCAGGTCCTCATAATCTCCTCACATTTGTTTTGGATATTTTTTTATTCTGCCTATACAACATACATATTGCGGGTTACAAACAAATGAAACAAAGTTAAGTTTACTGTACACAAAAGCATAATAGACTGATGGTATTGATTTAGGATTTTTAAAGTTTTTACAATTTATAATTTTGAATCCAAACATTCTATTAATTCTATTAATCAACTAGATACGATTGAAAGAACAATATTTTATCTAATATGACACATTAATCTTGGACTTCACTAACTGACTAAAGGTTTTCGTGAAGCAGTTAAGGTTTTTTATAAAGGACAGAGTATAACATTTTTCAGAGTAACTAATAATGATGCATGTTTGTTTACATAGTCTATTTAAGACTTTGAATTTGTTGTCAATCCTCTGTTGAGTTTATAGTAAGATACAACTTTGTCATCAGCATATACTCGTATAAAAATTTACAATAAGTAATACATTTATTTACATCATTAACATATATATTAAAGCATATAGGTACAATATGACTGCCCTGAGGCACACCAGTGGGTACAAATGAAGAAGAGGTATGTCCTATAATTGTAACCGTTTGGGATCTGTTGGAAATGTAAAATGCAAGATGTTGCTTGGTATGCTGACTTTATCTAGTGATAGCAATAGTTGAGAGTAATTAATTATACAAATGCCTTGGTCAAGTTGGTATATGTAGCGTCAACTTATATTTAATTATCCATAGCTTTATGGTCGTATCAAAAAAAAACAAATTAAATTACTCTCAACATAATGCTTGGGTAAAAATACATGTTCTTTAATAATTAAATTCTTCACCTCATTTAGAATTATATTCTGTACAAATAATTCTTACATTTTGGCAATTACATTCAACATTTTAACCAAATAGGGTTAACAAAAATTTGCCACCTTTGAAAACTGATATAATATCAGGAAAATAGTGTTAACAATTATTTGTAAAGAATGGCATAAATATTGTTTAATGAAATGAAGAGATAACCCATCTGAGCTTACTACTTTTTTTAACACGCTTTTATTAGCTTCACTTGTATGTTTGTTTGTTTGTAACCGATTCTTTGGACTCGATTTTGACCCACTTTAAACGGACAGATTTAATTGAAACTTTGTACACTTACGAAGAACCGGTAACAATACAATAATTTGATAAGTTTTATATCATTATCCTGATCAGGATCGCCAGTCCTTTCCTCACGTATCCTCTGCGTGAGAGCAAGAAACTTAATATTGTAAATATATTCCGTGATTCTCAGTACGGTCGTTGGCAGAGCGGGCAAGTCTTAGTCGACGCGAAACGACGGACTCCTCGGGCGTGAGTTCAAATCCCATGGCTGAAATAAAAAAATATTTTTTTTTTCAGAAATATCTGTTGGATCGTAATATGTTATAATATCAGCATCAATAAGCAATATAAATATAGTTTAAAAAAACTACAAAACACGCTTTCAAAGCACATCAAACTAAAAAGTGAAAAATAAATATAGTTTAAAAAAAACTGAAAAACACGCTTTTAAAGCACATTAAACTAAAAAAGTGAAAAATAATTATTAATATAAACTGAAAACAATAATGAACGAAAAATACTAGTATTATTGTGAAAAAAGCGTGGGGCGCTTTGTGCCATATTTTTCGTATATCGAGCAACCCACGCTTTTTTCACAATAATACTAGTATTTTTCGTTCATTATTGTTTTCAGTTTATATTAATAATTATTTTTCACTTTTTAGTTTGATGTGCTTTAAAAGCGTGTTTTTTAGTTTTTTTTAAACTGTATTTATTGTTTCGAGTGCTTAATACAGAAAGGTATACAGAGAATATTTTTACAAGATTTTTTGCTTCGTTATTAGTCGATTTTGGGGCCTCAAGCGTCACCGAGGTAATGTTGAAGAATGTGTTGAAGAAAAAGTTAGTTAACAACCAACTTTTTATAGGTAAAATGCAAAGAAGAATCTCCACAGATTTAAATCAATAATGTGTTAAATATATTAGATTATATGTTCTTATCATCTAGATCTTCCACTTCTGCTCATTTAAATATTATTATAGTATCTAGTAATAGTACTATATACATAAATTTATTAGGTAAATACTAAAGCCGGTCTCAGACAACTGGTGTATTTGGCAAATATTCGTCACTTGTGAAGACTCGCCATGTCATTTGAATGGTCTGCTTGGGTCTACTTTGAAAATTATTTGCCACTTGTGTTAAGCAAATGCGACAGAAGCAACGACTTTCTCACTATGATCACTATCTATGATGGTGACTAAATTTGTGAACAAAAAGGCAAGTAAGCTTAGGTGTTTGTCAAATATACACATAGTGTGAACGAGAATTACTTTTAATTTCCAAATACACCAATCAGTCGTTTGAGCCCGCCGTTTAATAAAGATATCAAAATATTGGGTTTATTATTTGCGTACAATAAAGAAATCACAGCAATAGTGTGCAACAATATTCTTTTATTGTGCATTTATATTACACTCTCATAATATTTTAAAATGGCGTACTTCTTGTTGTGCCTCTAGAAAGAATTATTAATTAAATATACTTTAGAACACACTAATAATAAGTAAAACTATAAACACAGTATTCTTTTTAGTTTTATGTAACGGTCCGTTTTTGTAAGATAAATAGTTTGGACCACATTCCCTATAAATTAGATGAAATGGTTTGAGTTATAGATTAATTCCAAATTCGATTAAAATAATTTCATTAAACCCTATTGTACTACCCATGTAGTGCGCCGCTACTGTGCGAAAAATTGTTTACTAAGAAGTTTCATCGCACGCTTGCGCGGTGAAAGGACGAATTCGGTGAGTGTTTTTAGCGGAAGGACGGCAGAACGAGGCCGACTAGTGGCACGGCTGAAGACGAGTTGGAGATATGGTGAAGTAGCTGTGTGAGTTTCCTAGAATTTGCCTGGAACTACGTTAGTGAGCTGAGAAGTTATGAAGTAGCCGAGCTGGTGTGGACAGCCCCTGACCGTTCTCTTGGACCAAGACTCCAAGTAAGATTAGTATAGTCATGTATAGGCGAAGGTCTGTAAATTTAGCAGAACAGCAAAATATGTTCTTTGAACCCTAGGTGTCTAGGCACCACCATTACTTTGTTTAGACTAACTTCATTTAAAATGCTGTACGCGTGGTTCCTTAGCACTGACTGTTTAGATAACTACCTATTTTTCATATTTTAAACGTAGCCAGTTATTTATTGGTTAAGGAGAATTATTGTATATTTTAAATTTAAAAAGATGGTGGCACCCTATAACAACTAATTAGGGTGGAGTGATATTTCGTGTGATTTGAATTGGCAATTGTTTTTTTTGTATTCATTTAGTCTTAAGTTTATTTGATTTGTCTACTTAACTACTCTGCTTCCCCGCCTGGAGAAAAGAGTCATGCATATTGCTATTTTGAATAAATGTATTTTGCTATTAGTTTTTTATTTCATTCACTAAAATTTTATTTAACTATTTTAATGAGCCCCGTTATTTATTACTTGCTTAGGTTTTAGCACGAAACTAGTCGGATGACGTCAGAAGACTAAAATTCAAAAAATTGTTAATTTTTTAACCTTTTACGTACTTCAAAAAAATTAAAAAAATCTAGCAAATTTTGATTTTAAAATACTATTCGATAAATAAATAAAAAAAATTGTCTTTTCACAATTTCAACGACAGTTGCTGCAGATATTAGCCATTCATTCGAATATGATCTTAGTTTGGATCGCGGAAAAAATTTACTGATTTCTTTTATGTTACCTCCTGAGTATTACCAAATTCAACGATTAATCTGTAGAACACGAAACGGGTACTACTTTTTATAGTGACCAGTGCATATATGTAGCAATTATACACGCATCTCATTTAATATTCTAACTGTAATTAACTCTAAATTAATACATTATTTATGCAAATTAATCTGTGATTAATGTCACTAGTTTTTTAAAGTAGATTAGAAGCATTAATCCCTGTTCAAATTTTGTAATACATTAATGTCAAATACAGCATATTTAGTGTTAAGATCTAAGTGTCAATTAAGAAGTGGTCTGGTATGTTAATATTTAAAAAGTAAATATTTGCATGGAACTTGTTGTAAATAAAACCATATCAAAGTCGGTGTATGTAATCCAATTATTAAATACAAGAAGATGCATTTCATGTAAAGGGGAATGTGAAAAAGTTAATTTATATTTTTATCGATTAAATAATATGACTGTGTATACTTTGCTAAAGACTTCTCTGAAGGCGTAAAGGGATAAAGAAGCCGACGTTTTTTATGTTGCAAATAGAAAAGCTTGAAATAAACTGTACTTTTGACATTTCAGTCGTAGTTAATTAGAAGAATTGATTTATTAGGTAATGTTAGGTCTATCTAGCAGCTCCAGTAATTATGAATATGTATCTCAATGTCCGTAAAATGTGGAATACTTTTTCTTCTGACTGTATATTTAGTGACAATATAAGAATAAAATTCTAGCTTTCTTCACCAAAAAAGACCAGACAAAATTAATATACAAATTGAGTAAAATTCAACTTTGGTTTTCTGTAAATAAATTGTAAGGAACGACATCATTTCGTTTTTAATTTTAATATTTTTTTAACTACTAAAACAAAATAATGCAAATGAACAAAATGTTGTGTGGCATTAATGCATAATGTGTGCTGTGAACTTCTTCGGGGATTCTTTGGCTTCATTTTTCTTCTACACTCTAATGACATGGTTTTTGAAAAAAATGTATCATTCTATCCAGGTAAGACAAAAGGATATTATATTCACCAGTAACAATAATATTTGTATCAATAACAATAATATTTGTATCAATCTTCAATTTTGCAATAATAACCAACGAATTTACGATTGTAACATCAAGCAAGGAATGTTGGAATTCGATAGCGACAGAATATTTCGTGATGAGAAAATACATTCATCTAACATCCCTTTTCAGACGGATTACAAAAACTACGGGCTGAACTCCATTTTGGTACAATATCCAATAATCTAAGAATCAGGCACTAACAATAATTCTGCGTTCCAATATATTTTTTAACCGAACCAATTATTAAAACAATGTTACAACAAAGAACCTACCTATCCTACCGATTCTTTGTATAAGAGGCATCAATCATGGATACCCGTCAGTTATTTTTTTAAGCTTGTCACTGATGCAATATTCAGAAAGAAAAATGATTTTACAACATATATGTAATAACAGAAATAAAAAAAATCTTATATCAGCTAAACTAATGTACAAAACAATTGGGCAACGATCTCATCTGTACCTCGCACTTAAGGCATATAACTTTATACCTGAAACATTAAAAAATTTGTTTAATAAAAAAACTATTCAAAAGAAATTTCAAAAAGTTTTTATTGGAAATTCCCAGAATAAAAATACATAACATATTAGACTTAATAAATTCAAAGAAACCTTTAAAAAGAAAAACAAAAAAAAATCAGTACTTACAGTGTATGTCATTTTAAGCACACGGAGAGAACCCAGCATGACCGTCTTCTGCATTTGACCTGCCAGCCAGTCGGCTGATTTTTGGCAGGCCGGTATGATCTTCAGTTCCGAGAGCAGCCTAGGCTTTATCTCTCCAAGTACACCGATTATTAGGACGACCATTTTGACCGAATGGCCTGGGTACAGCACTTGGAGTTCGTACCGGAGATCGCGATATTTGGTCCGTTCCTCCTCCCCCTTCAAGGTGATGTTTTTCTCCACATGTGCCGAGAACTCGATGACATACATCACTTTGAGTAGATGGTCGAGGAGGAGTATGTCAGGCTTGTTGGCTTGAATTAGCCTGACCGTCGGGAACGAGTAGTTCCAGGAAATTCGGCATTTTTCGTTCTCGAACAACGGACTCAATATCTCCGGGGACGTAAGGCAGCACTGGTGTCTGGTCTACCCAATACGAATGCCTTAGATGGTAGTATAGCACTCGTTATGCTGCGTTATGTCGGTGGATGTAGGCCGAAATCGCGTATATGGGGCGCATGCCCCATATACGGGCCTCACTGCATAGATAGTATGTGCATGAGCGATTCCGGCGCCTGACGGCAGATCCTGCAGTTGATGTCAAGAAACTCTACACGCCACGCGCGCCTACGGTAGACCAAGGTGTTGATAACACCATCTTGGCAGGCCATAATGAATTCCTCGGTCTCCGACTTAAGCTCGGTTGACCTTTGAATGACGATCTAGGATAGAATGCCAAGCGGTACACGCCGCTTGGCTTTCTCTCGGGGAACGAGTTGCTTCGCGGCATTGTACACGGCACAGTTGATTTGCCGGATTTCTGCATCTTCTGGAAGTTCCTCATCGATGACCGCGTCCATTCTAGCCAGGTCTTGTGGCTTTAGGTTAGTCCTGGTGTTAAGGCTAACCCTCGTGCTTAAGTTTACATCGGTGATCTCTAGGGGATGCTCCCCTTCAGCTGCTAATTTCCGCGGTGGGACTGAGGCTGGCAGTTCTTCCAGCTGACGGGGTGCCCTTACGTAACCTGTCCTGTGCAAAAAGGATACTTGATCTCTCAGATGTTGTTAAGAGAAGGCACGGATGCATTTCGCACCAAAGTGCATGCATTCACGCCATGTATCCCCTTCGCTCAGGTTCACTACTCTCGCGGCAGGTCAGCAAGTAATCCCGAAGTTCCCTCATCCACTTAAAGCGTCCGTGTACATTACCATTGTCGTCGTTATGAGACCATTTGGTGAGGCCCTCCGCCTGTCTCTGACCCCCATCCACTTGGGTTCGATCGTGAAGGGACCTTCTTCTTAGGTCGTAAGGAATCAGAGGTAAATGGGATACCAGGCTTAGCCTTGGTACCCTTCGGCCCACATCTAATAAGCAGAGTTACCTCTGCCTGTCCAGGGTGCACCGCGGGAAGGTTGCCGGTCCTTTGCACCCCTTTTCTTTTTTTTTTTTTTTTTTTTTATCGGAATATCCGATGCCGGTCAGTCCTCCCGTGGCCTCCGACGCCTCACGGAGGTCGCACCAGCACATTAACCACAGCCACTCCCCACATCCCGCAGGGTTAGTGACTGTAGATTCCGGAATCGTGTGCCCTAAGAAGATGGAAAGAACCCAGAATGACTGCCTTCTGCATTTGGCCGGCCAGCCACTCGGCTAATTTTTGGCAGGATTATTATTATTATTATTATTATTATTTACAATCTTGAATGTTGTTCCAAATAGCGGCAAAATTTTATACTTTACTAAGCGACGATTTGTAAATTTTTCACTGCATTTTCTTTCATTTGCGTATCAATTTCCTTGGAATGCCACAAAAGCAGTTTATTCTAAATAAGTTTATTGAGCGGCCATCATCAAATTTGTTATATAAAACTTGATGAATCAATTAACTGTTTCTGTCACCGTAAATAATAAAAAAATAAAACTTCATTTTAACTTGTAAAACTTTTGACTACATGCGCAAAACTAATATTAACGACCAAAAAATTATATCAATAAGAATTTATAAATGTCTCACACTTGATCGCAATAGCTGAAGCATTCTTTTGTTATTAACGATTATTACAACTTTCTTAAGAACTTTAATCCTCGATAGTAAAATACTTTTGAACAGAGGTAAATTGGGAGGTAATAAAATTGACCAAGCAACATTCCAAAAGTGTCTAGATTATGGGAATCGTGTTTGCCGAGATATGCGAAGTTTTCGGAGGAGTGGTCTTTGCATGGGAAATTTTAAAAAAACTAATGAAGGTATTCAAGTCCGACATATCTATGTATCTGAATTGCAAAGTCTGTAACTAGTGCGTTTTGTCCGTTATGACATATGGATCTGAAACAATAACCATTACCAAGAAAACAATAAATAACGGATGATTTTAAGACGAAGGACTGACGTTGGTGCGGTGAAAATAATTGAAATGGAACTGGGCTGGTCACATTGCCAGGACCATCAATGAATGGTAGACTAATAAAATATTGAATGGACACCAAGACAAGAGGCATATCGAAGTAGGGACTGATGAGGTAAAGCATGCAAACTGCACAAAATAGGAACAAGTTGCAAAATCTACAGGAGACCTATTTCCAATGGTGGACACAGCTAGACTGATTGATGATGATTATAATGAATCCATTTTTGGTCTTGGGAATATGTGGAATATGTTTGCATCGGCTTCTCACAGACGCACTGTAGAAACATTAGTCCCCGAAGAATTTCCACAGGAAATTAAAATAATTAAGAGATGATACTTGACTAATCGAAAATGTTAAAAACTCTATATTCATATGATAGATTTTTTTTAAATATTGAGAAATTAATAAATTAAAAATTGAGGGAGATATTGCGTTTTTTCCTTACATTTTGTAACAAAAATCGTATCGTTTGTAACTCAGTGAAATTCTGATGAGGATTTAATGCGATTATCTTATTAGAAAGTCTAATCAAATGACTCGTAGTTTAACAATAAAATAAATTCTTTAAAATCTTCCCACAGAATTAGTTCGATTTGCATACAATAATGGTTAAAGCTTTAGTCGCATAGTACTGAAAATATTAACATAAATATAAACCAATGAACCTTTTGTTTATTGCCGAATGGTAGGCGTCTTTGACATTATGTATATGTATGGCGAATTCAAACATTAACTTTGACCTTTGGATGTATGAACAGTGGCGGATTTAGGACTTGACTGGGGGGAGGGGTCGCAACAGTGTGGTGTATTGTGGTAATAACCCAAGTAGTAATATTGCGACCCACGCCAACATCTGACTGAAATTAACGTTGTATTAAGTGTAGAAAATCATCGTCACCCACGAACTCTGGCCGACTAAACGACGTCGTTTATCAGTTGTTTGTGACTAAAGTAAAATAAACACGTTAACAACGTCTGGCCGACTTCAATACATGACAGTGAACGTTGGTATTGGTTTTGGGTTTATTATTGACGTTGCGGAAACGTAGTGTAAGACTGAATTATCAACGTATAGATTAGTCATACTCTAACGTTTTATGGACGATGCATCGTGGTGTGATGCGTACATGATAAATAGGATAAAAGAGGAAGAACTGAAGCAAAGAACATAACCTATAAATTTTTGTTGTGTTATTCTATTATTCTCGTGATTTTCCATGTGGGGTTTTCATTCCCGGTCAATTAAGTATTCAACCGACTAAGCAGTCAGATATGATGCATATTTTACAGGGATTCATAGATGAATGCGCCTGAGGTTATTCAAGACCAACTCGAGGACGACTGTATATATTGTTGTCTACCATTGTGATGTTGTCTAAATATTGTTTGTGGCATTCTCTAGATATTTCTTTTGCTTTAGGTTGGGTTTGTTGTGGTGGGTCTCATAGCTCCTCATTTTTGGGACTTACTACCACATGAATAATTCTTCGTTATCTAAAAATATAGTTAGTTACCCAGTATGTTACTGGAAAATTAAACATCTGCGCTTGTGTCTTTACGTCAAAAGATTAGTCAGAGGGTGTTTTTTGGCAACTAATATGAGACACAAACATAATAATATAATTCCCTAAGGTTTCGGAAAACGAATCTGTTTCCTTTTTCAAAGTTATTTATCTTTTTTTTAAAATATGTCCAGCGTGAAACTTGACAGATATTATTTGTTTATGTAATATCTATAGATACTTACATAGAACTGTTTATACTTAAAAATTATACAATATTAATTTTGTTCAATTCTTCTTTTAACATCGGTAACCACGTTGTACCAAAATCTACAGAGCAATGGGATAAACATGTTTCTTCATTCAATAATATTATTGCTAATTCCTATAAAGTTTCTTTTTTTGCTGTCCGCCTCATTCATTAAAATTTTTGCTGAAACCCAGTTTATTCTATGTTCATTTTCCCAAGCATGTTCGCAAATTTTCGATTTTTCAATTTCCCCTTTCTAATATAACTTTTATGCTCACCTAACCTTACATTGAGGGGTCTAGATGACTTTCCTACATAATGTTTATTACACTCACATGGAATACTGTAAATACAGTTTTTTGAATTTTGCTCTCAATTTACCGGCTTTATTTTTGTTAAAATGGATCTCAAAGTATTACTCGTTTGAAATACTTTCTTAACATGAAACTTATCTCCGACACGATGTAGTTTTTCTGATAAATCTTGTATATAAGGAATTATTATTGTATATTGGTATTCAGGTTCTTGTTGTACCGGATTATTAAGTCAAATCTCAATATTTATTTGAGTCCTATCAACAAAAAATTCGGGATATTCATTATTTATTAATACCTCTATAATAAATTTGTTCTCATTATTAATATTTGATCATTAGATGAAATTATTTTTGCCCCATCATACAAACATTTAACAACACCCCCTTTTAACATTACTTGCCTGGTTAGGTTTACAATTTAAATATCTATTAGTATGAGTTATTTTTCTGTATACACTAGTTTCAAATGTGTTATATCAATTTTTTTATCCAAAATATCTATGAAGGGTAATTTATTATTACTCTCTACTTCCAAAGTAAATTTAATGGATAATATTTTCTAAAAAATTATACAAGTTATCACAATAACTAAATATTATGGGGCCAAATTGCAAACATATCGTCGACATATCTCCATCAAATAATCGGTTTATGTACGTAATTTGGTATATAATTATTTTCAAAATCCTCCATAAATATATTACTAAATATGGGAGATAATGGAGATTCCATAGCCATTTCGAAATCCTGCTAAGAAAATATCTAATTGAAATAGTTTTCTTGAAAATTCATTATCTAATTGAAAATAAGTTTTCTTAATACAAACAGTCAATAATTCCATTATACTGTTTACACTGAGTTTAGTTCTTTCCACCAAATTGTTATCATTCAGCAATTTGTCTTTAATTATCATCAAAGTTTTATCTATTGGGACATTAGTAAAAAGTCTAACTACATCAAAACTCACCATTTAAGGATGCGTCCTATTAGTCTAAGAGCTGGCTACATAAAAAAGCAAGGTATAAGGTACATGAAATGTGAATAGCTAGAGAGGTTCCATTAGCGCTCCCGAACACCGAGTGGTCAGTCTGCCAGCGCGATTAGGAAGATTAAGGCAGGGGCGGACGGTCAAAGATGACAAATTTTACAATGAAAAAAATGATAATGCTCATGGATAAAAATTATTGGGAAGTGAAGTATTTGTTGCTACGAAACGCGGAAAATTATTGGCAGACGATTTCGTGGAAGAGAAATGGCCGGCAGACTTCAACAAAGCGGCGTTATCTTTAGTGAGAAAAAAATGATAAGCCTCATGATTAAAAATTTTTGAGAATCATTGTTAAACTGTTGAGGAAGCTATGTTGTCAATGGCAGACGAAAAAATGGAAGACAACATCGGGGCATACTGTATTGAAGAGCGCGGTCTCGATCGCGGTCTCGATCGCGCTTAACGAGTTAGTTCCGTACGATGCATTATAACGATTTATTATTTTATTAATTATATTATGAGGACAATAAATTAACAATTCCTATATTATACAAGTGCTAAAAGATATGTTTACCATTAAAATAATTTTTTTTATTAACAAATAATACAAATAAATTGTAGACTTATTCTATTTCGCTGTTTGTGTCGGATTCATCGTAATGATATCTACACGCTAGAAGCTCATGAAGAAGCTGATAACGAAAATAGTTTTTCACGCGTGCAATATTCCGGAGGAAACTAACATTATAATAAAATGTTCCGACACGGATATACTTATTATAATACTAACCAACATGGATAAGCTAAAAAAGAATAGTAAAGTTTGGATTCAAACGGGTATTTTAAGCAAACAGCGTATAATTGACTTGTCAGTACTTTATGATAGACACGGAGAATTATTTTGTAATTTTTTATCAGGGTTTTATGCATTCACTGGATGTGATTTCAATCCAGCTTTTTTTAGAAAAGGAAAACAGCGTCCTTTAAAATTATTACTGTTAAGCGATAAATTTCAACGCCATTTGCTGAATTAAGCAATGAAGATTGTGATAGACTTACTGTATTTCGAAATATTGAAAAATTAGTTTATTCACTTTATACGATGAAATCACTTGATTCCGTAGATAATACTCGTTTTGCGGGTTTTTTAAAAAATTACAAAGTCAATAACGTCAACGAACCATTTCAAAAAAAAAAAACTACAAAATTTTGATGCTTCATCGATACCTCCTTGTGCAGCTGAAATAAGACCACAATTCTTAAGATCCATGTATATCGCCAGATTGTGGAGCCACGCTCACAAGAAAATTCCGACTAATTTGGTACCAGAACACTGCGGATGGGTAATAGTCTACTCCAAATACCAGTTTCAATGGTTCGATGGACCTCAGATACCATTTATCGTTAAAGACGTTATTATCGATCAAGAACAGCCTGAAGGTACAAATATTTCCACACGCTTTCGTTCTTATATTTGTTAATAGCCTTTTTAATTTTTAATTTTGTTTTTCAACAGATGTTAACGAAATCCAATCTGAGGATGACATCGATTGCGAAAGCGAATAAGATATGCAGTACGATGAATCCGACACAAACAGCGAAATAGAATAAGTCTACAATTTATTTGTATTATTTGTTAATAAAAAAATTATTTTAATGGTAAACATATCTTTTAGCACTTGTATAATATAGGAATTGTTAACTTATTGACCTCATAATATAATTAACAAAATAATAAATCGTTATAATGCATCGTACGGAACTAACTCGTTAAGCGCGATCGAGACCGCGCTCTTCAATACAGTCTGCCCCGATGTTGCCTTCCATTTTTCGTCTGCCATTGACAACATAGCTTCCTCAACAGTTTAACAATGATTCTCAAAAATTTTTAATCATGAGGCTTATCATTTTTTCTCACTAAAGATAACGCCGCTATGTTGAAGTCTGCCGGCCATTTCTCTTCCACGAAATCGTCTGCCAATAATTTTCCGCGTTTCGTAGCAACAAATACTTCACTTCCCAATAATTTTTATCCATGAGCATTATCATTTTTTTCATTGTAAAATTTTTCATCTTTGACCGTCCGCCCCCGCCTTAATCTTCCTAATCGCGCTGGCAGACTGGCCATTCGGTGTTCGCGAGCGCTAATAGAACCTCTCTAGCTATTCACATTTCATGTACCTTATACCTTGCTTTTTTATGTAGCCAGCTCTCCGTCTATATATAAGCAATTACAATTCTGGGTACTAAGGCAGTTACAGGTATGCAAGGTTATTTGATAGTAAGAAAAAATTCATTACTTACCTTGTTTTTAAAAAGTATAAGAGGAACATTTTCAAAAAATTATTCTAATTTCAATAAAAATCCCGTATATTAAAAAATAAGCGATATACAAAACCCCACCGAATTAGCTTTTCTATTTGGTCCATAGATTACTCTCGTATAAAAAATTCAACTCAGTTTCGGTTTTCCTAAATTTTTGGTAAGAATGAAGTAATATATGATTTCTAAATTAACTTAGAAATTTGCATTATTCCAATCTATTGTCTAGCACTGTAGTTATCTATCCATTATTGTATACCTATCCTGTATTGCAATACTAAAATTTTGTAAAACATCTTCTTGTATGCAATTTATAACACTGGTGCCTTTACCGTTTTAAACGTTTAAAACAAAAAATTGAAAAAAAATATAACGAATATTCACCCTCACCAAGTTGAATTTTCGCTGTTAGGAGAATTAAAGAATAGAGTTAGAACTTATCTAGAATCGAAGTTGAACCGTCTTTTACAACGAACAATTTGTCAACTTTATGCCAACGAACTGCTCTTGAGACATCTCTTTTAGAATCTTGATGGTGAGACAAACTGGTCCTCGTCAATTTTCAGGTTCATTAGGAAAGCAAATAGAACACAGAGTTTATCACTTGTCGAATTTGAATATGTTGAATATATCTAACCCGATGTGAACTTTTAAAAACCAGAGATGTTTATGAGAAATATGCCTCACTATTTTTAACACGCTTTTATTAGCTTCACTTGTATGTTTGCTTGTTTGTTTGTAACCGACTCTTTGGACTCGATTTTAACCCACTTTAAACGGACAGATTTAATTGAAACTTTGTACACTTATTAAGAACCGGTAACAATACAATAATTTGATAAGTTTATATCATTATCCTGTTCAGGATCGCCAATCCTTTCCTCACGTATCCCTGCGTGAAAGCAAAGGCTTAATATGTCAGTAGATTCAGTAATTGTTAATTAGCTCGGTGGTCGAGTGGGTTAAGGCACTCGACGCGAAACGACAGACTCATCCGGCGTGAGTTCGAACCTCACGGCTGAAATAAAAATTTTTTTTTTCAGAAATATCTGTTGGATCGTAATATGTTATAATATCAGCATCAATAAGCAATATAAATATAGTTTAAAACAACTAAAAAACACGCTTTCATAGCACATCAAACTAAAAAGTTAAAAATAAATATAGTTTAAAAAAACTAAAAAACACGCTTTTAAAGCACATCAAACTAAAAAGTGAAAAATAATTATTAATATAAACTGAAAATAATAATGAACGAAAAATACTAGTATTATTGTGAAAAAAGCGTGGGGTGCTCGATATACGAAAAATATTGCACAAAGCACCCCACGCTTTTTTCACAATAATACTAGTATTTTTCGTTCATTATTATTTTCAGTTTATATTAATAATTATTTTTCACTTTTTTAGTTTGATGTGCTTTAAAAGCGTGTTTTTTAGTTTTTTTTAAACTATATTTATTTTTTTAACACGCTTTTATTATGTTTGTTTGTTTGTTTGTTTGTAACCGACTCTTTTGGACTCGATTTTGACCCACTTTAAACGGACAGATTTAATTGAAACTTTGTACACTTGCGAAGAACCGGTAACAATACAATAATTTGATAAGTTTATATCATTATCCTGATCAGGATCGCCAGTCCTTTCCTCACGTATCCTCTGCGTGAAAGCAAGAGGCTTAATCTTGTAAGTATATTCCGTGATTCTCAGTCCGGTCGTTGGCCGAGCGGGCAAGTCTTAGTCGACGCGAAACGAATATTTTTTTTTTCAGAAATATCTGTTAGATCGTAATATGTTATAATATCAGCATCAATAAGCAATATAAATATAGTTTAAAAAAACTACAAAACACGCTTTCATAGCACATCAAACTAAAAAAGTGAAAAATAAATATAGTTTAAAAAAAACTAAAAAAACACGCTTTTAAAGCACATCAAACTAAAAAGTGAAAAAATAATTATTAATATAAACTGAAAACAATAATGAACGAAAAATATTTTTCGTATATCGAGCAACCCACGCTTTTTTCACAATAATACTAGTATTTTTCGTTCATTATTGTTTTCAGTTTATATTAATAATTATTTTTTCACTTCTTAGTTTGATGTGCTTTAAAAGCGTGTTTTTTTAGTTTTTTTAAACTATGTTTATTTTGGACAATGCTCTGTCGACTTACAAACCGTAATTCCGAAAAAGTAACTCATTCTCGATGGCTTACTTTGATAAACCGCATCTTGTGGTTCTATATAGAAACAGAGAGTCCCATTTCAAATTTAAAAGAAATAAATTTTATTTTGAAAGTTTACGCGCCAATGTGGGTCCTGATTAAACTTAACTCATGTAAAAACGGAGCAAAATGTTTGACAAACGCTCAGATTATACTTAAGATTTTAAAAATATTATAGATCCTGTAATTTAACGAAATGCTTTTTTGCATACCCGAAAAATATTCTTCTATTTATGCTAATTGATGGGTACTCGTTGTCATATAAGAAAACTTGCTCTTCATTGTGTTCTAAAAGTAGAGGAAATATGGCATTTATCAGTTCCTTTACTCAACCAGAATTAAATTTTGATGCATACTGACCTTATGGTAAAGAAGTGAAATTAACCTCCTAAATTAGTTCTAGAAATGGACGAAACAAAAAAAAATAATTGAGGGCATTTCTGATGAAATGGTCGAGGTAAATTCATTCGATATTACAACTTGGTGGGAATAGGTCAATCAAAAACAGACAAACTACTTTTTTAATTTAGTCGACGTTTCGCTAACTTTTATTAGGATCCTCAGAACTAGTTAAATTGTGTTTTTCCTGTTTATAATCAGTAATAAATTAAACAAACTAGAAGTGGTACAAAACATAGGTTTAATTAAATACAACATACGAGTAGAACACATAAACGATCTTTATTTTCTTAGCAATAGACACCAATTAAAAATATTCATTTCCTTGTCATACCCAAAAATTAGTAAGTCTTTGTCAGTTATTTGTCCAGAAAAACAAGATGGTTTCATTAAAGTAAAAAGGACTACAAACCATAAAATTCTCTAAGGTGGATGAAGGAAGATAGGATGTAATTCATCAAGCAATTAAGATAAGATAAGATGAGATATTCTTTATTTATCCATAGATAGAGAGTATGTACATAAATAAAATAGATATAAAAATAATAGTTACAAACTAGTACTAGTTTACATAATATAGACATATAATATATAGAAAAAAAAACACAAACCCTAAGCAACATCAATTTGGCTGATATGCATTATCTTTTATAAAACGTAAAAGTTGACTCTCAGATTGGTTAACGGTATTACTAGTCTTAATTACGTGAGGAAGAAGATTGAATTGTACAACTCCTTTGTGGAACAGACTTTTCATTGTACTACTCCTAGAAGTTCTTTTAACATAATAGTTATTTGCACTAGCCGTCCGTGTGTTACACATGTGTACGTCTGTAACAGGCAACAATTGTCGTGTGAGATATTCCGGTAAAATGTTATTAATCATTTTGAAAATAAATGTCATAGTCTGGAAGAAGCGGAACTGTTTAATGTTAAGCCATTTTCAAGTATTAAGCATTAGCTGACTGCTAGTGAAGCGGTTGCATCTTAGTATTATTCGCATTGCCTTATTTTGGAGAACCTGGAGTCTACTAAAATTTGTACAACTTGTATACAACACAGAACAGCAATAAAGAAAATGAGGTGGTATTAAGGGGCCTAGTCGGGAAAAGCTTCGGATAGCTGTGTCACTCTCTAGAAAGTTTTTATACATGCGCCGCTGAATAATTTTGCTCTTGACTATATCTTCACTGGACGTTTTATTCACCGACCTTATTGAGGTGCGATCCCGATAGAAGTAACACTTCCTTGTTCCGTTTGTAGTGACAAAGATACTTATTTAGAAAATTCGTTTTAACCAAACAGTACGAAATAAAAGTTTGAAACTTGCTGAGCATAATTATGAAGATTCATTCTAGAAGACATGTATGAATTTTACCTCGAATTTTACCGACTGATATAATTCAGGAGCTAATCACATTCAAATTTCACCTATATTTACAATACAAATTTTCCCTACATAAAGTGAAAATTAATTAAAATAGATATACAGGTACCCTATAGTACACTTTCAACTACTGATCCTCCAAATTTGGTGTAATTTGACCAAACCGTATGGAAGAATTATCTTACAAACACTGATTATACACAGTTACCTTAGTAGTAGTTGATATAAATGGAGCCACTCTGCTAAAAAAATCCGATCTTTTTGCCAATTTTCTTAGATATATATTCTATATGTTTGTTAAATTTCAGTTCACGATCAATTTTTAGGCCTAGATACTTTACTTCTTGAATAATTTCAACTTTTTTTATTATTTAACTCGAGACCAAGATTTAGACTAGCAAACTGTTTATATAGATAATTATTACCCACGAACATAAATTTGGATTTTATTTCATTTACTTTTAATCTATTGATCTTAAATTTTTCTGTCAATAATTTTAGTTCTAAATTAACAGTACTTACCATTTCCTTATTTGTACTCTCGTAATAAATAAGAGCGTCATCAACAAAAATATGGATTTTAAATTTTTGCAACACATTGCCAAAGTCATTAATATAAAGAATAAATAATAATGGACCCAGTACACTGCCTTGAGGAACCCCAAAGTTGTTTAACTTGGCTTCTAATAAATTTCCATTCATTTTTGTTACTTGGTACCTATTTGTTATATAACTTGTAATCCAGTCTATAACGGTGTTCTCAAATCCATATCTCTTTAGTTTTAATAGTAGTATATTACGGTCAATTGTTTCAAAAGCATGCTTAAGATCAATGAAAACTGCGCAAATACCAACTCCTGCTCTGTCCAACAACTGTTTCCAATCTGAAATTACTAATTGCAAAGTCGTTTCACATGAATGTTTACCAGAAATCTCGATTGATATGTGCATAGAATTTTATTTGAATTTATGTAGTTGATTACTTGATCATAAACTATTAATTCTAAGATTTTTTCACAATAAGGCAACATATTTACTGGTCTTAACTGTTCGGCCAGATTCAAGTTGGGTATTTTTGGTATAGGTACCACTACAGATATTTAAAACATTCAGGCGTAACACCCTTTTCCAGACACAAATTAATCAAATTTAAAAAAGGTTACCCTATTGTGTGAAAAATATTTTTTTGATATCACGGCCGATTTCATCAGTGCTATATTTTTTTCTTTGTTTAGTCACTATTTTATTTAGATCTTATAGGGTTATAGCATTAAATGATGTCATGCTAGAATTTACACCCGGTATAGATTCATTAATTATATCAAGATCGACATCATCTGTCCCTATGCTTATGATAATACTCTCAATACTACCTACATAATACTGATTCAATACATCCGCCAAGTTGTTGTATTACTCCATTACAGTTCAAACTTTGCAGAGCGTGTTCCCTGCTTTTTTCCCAACTGATTGCTGTAAGCTTTTCCACATTAATTTTGGATTTGACTTATTGCTATCTATATTTCTATCATAAAATATTGTTTTCGCTGCCTTGATAACTTTTATAGTATTGTTTCTTGTCTGCTTGTAATAATTCCAATCCTCATCCTCGCGTGTAAAAACAAATCTTTTGTAAGCCCTTATTTCTATTTGCAATAGCTTCCCGACACTTACCATCTAACCATCTATTTTCAGCTACCTTTACTTTTATATTTTTTTTTGGTGCTACTATATTTAGTATATCTAATATGTTATTTACAAATTTACAAATTAAAACTGAGAGACAAATTGATATTGACAGTTTTCCCGTAAACTGTGGTATTGCTTAACATAAAAGCATATGAAAATTTGATTTTAATATTTACTATACAGTTTTAAATTAAACGTTTGTGGAACGTTAAACTGAATAGTTTTTGCATTTGCACAAAATGCATACCCATAAACGGCGTAGACATAGATTTCTATATGTTCGTGAACGCGAATGTAATAGCTATTCTATTTATGATCATCGAATTGACGATATAGATGTTATATTCATGTTACTATCACGGCTTTATTTAATTATCTTCTGTGAAAGTCAAGTGTTAAATTATGAATTCGATTCATCCAAATAAAACAGTAAGTAATAATTACAATTAATGTGTGTAATTACTACTCAATACCCAGGACTAGGAATAATATCTAGTTATTTAAATCCTCCAGATATTTTCGTAGGAATAAATCAAGCCTACCTACCTGGCTCCATATTTGTAAATTTTAACATTTAGTTCAAATAAGTTTTGTCATTAATTCTAAGTTATTTAATTTAAAATTAATTATAGGTGCATACACGATTGATCGTTACGATAATATTTGTAATATTTTTTTATTTTTAAAACTTCTTTCTCTAATTAAAACTTTGCGAAATCTGTTTTTCTACCTAGGGGATTATTAATTCTATCATTTTTTATTGGCTGAGGTAGGTAAATAATAGTATAAGAAAAGAGAAGTCGCCATGCTACTAATAAGTAATAATTATTATGAATAAATTTATAATTAATTACTAATTATAAATTTGTTGATAATAATTCGTCATTACTAGCATGGCGGGCGGCGGCGATAACTTCTTTTTCTAATACTTCTGTAATAGATTTGACCGATTTAATGTTTGCCTTATTGTTAGTGTTGAAAAAATTTAATTACGTAACAAAATAAAACTACTGAACAGAGTAGTTAGAATTAAATAAATAACATTATTGAGTCGGTCATACTGACCATAATGTGTATGTAATCCTTTTTATAATTCAAATTGTAGCGTTTGGCAAATTGCCGGAAAAATAATTATTTAAAAATATACAGTGTGTTCGTAATGTATGGAAAAAATTCTTTATTTCTTAAAAAAAAATATTTAGAAAAAATCCTCAGACACGTTGATTTTTGATTTCAATTGCGCACCGTCTCTTCTATTCTTATTATTTGTGGTTATGCCGTTATCACTGTTTTCGATATTTTCTTTAAATACAACATCCTGTATATTTCTCCATTTTTGAATTCTGCTTCAACAGCTAATTCCAAAAATATATCACACTTAGGATCTAAAATTGATAAGTTGAAAGATACGGCCATTTTGAATATAAGAATTTACTAATTTTGCATGGTTTGTTTGAACAAATAATAGTTACTAGAACTAACGGTTACCAATCCACTTATTCAGAAATATTTGGTCAAGATACCTGCTGCATAATGGGAAGGCGCACCATCCTGTTGATACCACAGGCTTTCGTGAACATTTCCAGAATTCATTCTACTGGGGAATAAATTTAATAATGTTGGAATGAGATAGCGCATTAAAACATGGAGATATGCCGGTCCGTTTACAATTCCATCGAAAAAATAGGGTCCAATGATTCTCTTTCTTACAATATCCGGCCACACATTCACCTTTTGTGGATACGGTGTGTGCTGCTCCCGTATCCATCGATGGTTTTCTCTCGCCCAGTATCCATAATTCTGACGATTCACTTCACCATGTAATTTGAAAATGAATTCATCGAAGAAAATAATATTTTTTATCACATTGCACGTATTCATCATTGTTTCACAAAATTGTATCCTCCAATCTGAATCATCATCACTTTGTTCTTGCGCAAACTGAATCTTGAAGGGACGCCATTTTTCTAATTTTAAAACTGTATGTACCGACGTTTTAGTAACATCATAATCGCGATTAATCTGGCGAACGCTGGTATGTGGATTTTCTTCAACAGCCAGTAAAATATTTAATTTTGTATCCTCGTCAACACCTGGGTGAGCCGTTTTGAGTAAATCTTCCACCGTACCAGATTCTCTCATTTTTTTTTCAATTTTACTCACTGTCGATTGAGTTATAGGTCGTTCTGGATATTTAGTATTAAATAAATTACATCCTTCTTGTTGAATTCGCATCCTATCACCATACCCAATCATCGTAAGAATTTAAATTGTCTGCTTTATAGATACACTGATGTTATAAATTAAAATAAATCGACAATTATTGAGAAATCACTACTGGGGTAAAGTATTATTAAATGATTCACTGTCAAAGACGATAATGATAAAACAAAAAACAAACAAAAACTAGCCTATTTAAAAAAAGTAATAAAAAACGTGTTTATTTTACTTGTTTTTTTTTTTAATTGCTGTATCTTCCAACTTATCAATTTTAGGCCCTAAGCGTGATATATTTTTAGAATCAGCTGTTGAAGCAGAAATATACAAGGTGTTCTATTTAAAAAAATGTCGATGACGTCATAACGGAAACAGTGATAAAGTCATAACCAAAATAAATAAATAAATAAAGGATAAAGGATTAAGTGTTCAATTGAAATTAAAAATCGACGTGTCTGAGGATTTTTTTTAAATACTTTTGGTTTAAGAAATAATGAATTTATTTCATACTTTACGGACACCCTCTATGTATGTTACACTTATATGTGATAAGTTGTTGTAAAAGTCAGAAAATAATAATTAGAAAAAAGTTTTTATCGTTATTATATTTCCATTTCACTCCAGAATTTAAAACTTAACAGAGGAATCCAAAATTTGGCTTCTGACTAGACAGGGAAAGGTACTAAAATCTGTCAGCCATTTTTTCTTTTCCATCAATATCATGTAATTAACACGTGGTTGTTCTCTGTATGTAATTTTAGTCTTGGATATGTTTTTCAGTATGTATGCCAGTTGAAGTTACCTTGTCCTGTATAGCCCTAACCTCAAACATTTGCTCAATGCAGAAAATCAACATAATTTAGTGTAAGGTTATAAGAAATAAATATTAATTATTATTAATCACTAAACATCATAAATAATACAACGTCTTTTATTTCTGATTTGGAGACAACGGACACACATCCAATACACTAAAATAATTTTGGCATCAGAAAACATCCCAGCTTCTTTGCCGGGAATCGAACTTGGAATCTCGGAATGAGAAACAAGTGTTCTTAGCGCTCGATCGCGGAATTATATAATGGTGACTAATTTACTATAACACCTTGGTAGGGACTACACTTCTTAACATTGAACTACAGAATCTGAAGTTAAACAAATAAAATTAAGAATCATCGCTGAAATTTATGTCTACCGCTACGAAGCTCGGTAGAGTAGTGGGACAGAGCGATAAGTGACAAACGTAGCTGATTTACTGCCTGTTGGCTAAATTGATATATGTTTGTAATTTGTATATTTATTATATTTATTGTAAATATGTATTTGATTTATTGTTAGTGGCTTAAGATAAGGAAAATAATGGTTTCCCGCACCTGGCTAGCTGTGAGAGGCAATGTTTAGGCTACAGGAATCCGATAGGCGCCTTCAGCATAAATTGGCAGTCACGGGCTAAATATTGGCAACGTGGATTCATTCATTAATAGACCGTCAAATAAGCAATCATATATTATTTAAAAGTGTATGCTGTGGTTAATATATTATTTCTAATTTCACCGGGTTGTGTTGTTTTTATTGACTCTTATATCTCAGAAGTGGGATAAAGGACAAAAAAAAAATGCTGAATCGACTAAGTGAACAGTGGTTATCACCAACGCCCAGTTCATCCCGGGCCATTGTGACTACTCCTGCTGCTTCCGCTGAGCTGTCGGAAAAGTCCCGCACCCCGCCATTGACAGTAGAACACATGCAGAGACAAATTGATCACTTGAGGGAGGTTGTAAGTACAGGCCCACTTTTTACTGATAAGTTTGTTAATCAAAGACCAAACTGGACTCTTTATAAAGATGATGGATTATTGTGTGATTTTGATCCAACCAATGATAATCAAACCATAAACGATTGGCTAAACAAAGTAAATGAATGTGCACGTATGTATCATTGGGATGAGTTAACCACGACCTATTTAGCCTTGGGTAAATTAAAGGGGCTCGCCAGAGATTGGTACGAGGGTTTAAAAACTTCGCAGTATTCGTGGGCTCAATGGGAAAATTTATTGAAAACAACATTTCCTGGAAAGTTAAATTTTGGACAATTATTTGTTGATTTTGCAGGGTACATAAAAAATTTCACGAATACTAGACAGGAGACTAGCAATAAAGTACGTATTGAAAATCGAAAGCGGAATTTTTATGACAAGAGAAAAGGGGATTACCGCTGGTGGAATTCTAAAGAGTCAGATCAGTCAGTAATTAAATGCTATTCTTGTAATGAAATTGGTCATAAGCGACATACTTGTCCAAAAAGACAAAAAGTATCAACCAGTTGTTCTTTTTGTCGTAAATTAGGTCATGAAGAGAGCACTTGTAAAAAAAAACGATTCGAAGAAAAAAAATAACTATTATAAAAAGGTGAATTTTGTCGGAACTTCTAATGACAATATATGTATATTTCTAACGTACTAAAATTAATAATAACTCTGTTAAGTGTTTCGTAGATCTTGGCAGTGAGTGTACGCTGATAAAGCAGTGAATTGCTCATAAATTTGATTTGACTCCGAGTGAACTAAGCAAACACGTGGTATTACGTGGTTTTAGTGGTTCATCGTTACTACCAAAATTTCAATGTCAGGGTTTTGTAACTATTGATGAAATAAGCCTTGTTGTAGAAATGTATATAATAATTGAAGACACATACATGTTTCCTGATTTATTAGTCGGACACAATTTTACAGAGGATGCGTCGGTGTTGATTATTAAAACACAAAAACAATTAATGATAACAAAACTACCGATGCTCGCTAGTTTAGATACAATTTCTAATAGATTTGCAATTAATCAAATAACTGAAAACTCGAACAAATTCAGCTTGGAAAATATTAAATGCGGTAACATTAAGGAAAAACAACGAACGAATTTATTTGATTTGCTGCGACGTTTTAGGTCTCGGTTTTGTTTCAGCTTAAAGGAAATCGGCCACACGCAGTCAGGCGAAATGAAGATTGAATTAAACTCTAGTAAACCAGTTGTGTACGCGCCTTACCGATTATCCATTACAGAGCGTGAAAAGGTAAAAGGTATGATAACGGAACTTTTAGACGCCAAAATAATTCATGAATCACAATCAAATTATGCGAGTCCAATAATATTAGCCCGCAAGAAAAACAGTGGAACTCGTATGTGCGTCGATTTCAGGGCACTAAATAAAATTACGAAAAAAAATTCGGTACCTCGTGTTGCAAGATGTTTGCTCCAACTGCAAGACTATGATTTTGAATTCGAGTACCGGGCTGGAACAAAAATGGCACATATCAATTGTTTGAGTCGAATTCCGCAGCAAGTTTTGACCATTAACATAACCGAAGTTGAGTGCATTTTAGCCGCTCAATTGCAAGACGAGCAAATATGTCGAATTCGCGATATTCTGATGACTAAAGACCGAGACCCCAGTAATAAAGTATACTATGATAATTATGAATTAAAAGGTAATGTTATTTACAGGAAAATCGGGAAAACAAGTAAGTGGCTTGTACCAAAGTTAAATAGATGTCAAATTTGTAGACTGTGTCATGACGATCAGGGCCATTTTGGCCTAGAAAAGACTGAACAAAATTCAGGAAAACTATTGGTTCCCGAAGCTGCGTCAGTTTGTTACTAAAATTCTTGCCTTAATTGCCTTTATTATAAAGCCCATTCTGGTAAAAAAACCTGGTCAGTTATACCCAATAGAAAAGGTTACTGTCCCATATCATACGCTGCAAATTGACCATTTATGACCTTTTATTAAATCGGAAAAAAGGAAATACCCAATTGTTAGTAATGGTAGACGGATTTACTAAATTTACTATTCTTGAGCCTGTACGAAACACCAAAACAAAGCATGTAGTGAAGAGTCTTAAAGCAATTATTGATATCTTTGGCGTTCCCACACGCATAATTACTGACAGAGGGACAGCATTTACATCGCGTACTTTCCAACAGTTTTGCCTTGATCTGGGTATTAAACATATTCAAAACGCCGTTGCTACGCCCAGGGCAAACGGCCAATGGGAAAGGATAAATCGCACTGTGTTGAGCGCATTAGCAGCCCTTACTGGCAACGTAGAAGATGATAGGTGGGACACGCAAGTTAAAACAGTTCAAAAGGGGTTAAATACTACTGTACATAAGGCCCTTGGAACAACGCCGTCCGAAGTATTGTTTGGTAGCAAGCCAAGAGGAGTTACTGATGCTATTCTGTTGTCTGAAATTAAATAACAAATGGATCGTACTGATTTAGCTTCAATTCGAAGTTAGGTCAAGGATTAGATCGACCAAAACCAAAAGGATCAAAAAAGAAGATACGATAGGAAGTGAGCAAAGGCACATAAATATGGCATTGGAGATCTTATGATGGTACAGAAGACAGATGCTCCTTCTACAGGCCAAAGTCGCAAATTACTTCCTAAGTACAAGGGTCCATTCAAGTAACGGCAGTGTTGCCAGATGATAGATACGCAGTTGCTAAAGTTACAACGGGTAACGGAAAAACCAGCTTAACTATTGCAGCCATAGATAAGTTGAAACCCTGGATAACTTTAAAGGAACAGGTAAACCCTTGTATTGCTATTGTCTTTGGAATTTGTAAACGAGTTTCTAAGGAATGTGGATGTTTGCCCAACTCCTCATAGATGTTTGCCTATGAGTTACATATTGTTACGTGGTTTTGTCTCATAGATGTTTGCCTATGAGTTACATATTTTTACGTGAATGTTTGCCCACACTCCTCATAGATGTTTGCCTATGAGTTACATATTTTTACGTGGATGTTTGCCCACACTCCTCATAGATGTTTGCCTATGAGTTACATATTTTTACGTGGATGTTTGCCCACACTCCTTATAGATGTTTGCCTATGAGTTACATATTTTTACGTGGATGTTTGCCCACACTCCTCATAGATGTTTGCCTATGAGTTACATATTTTTGCGTGGATGTTTGCCCACACTCCTCATAGATGTTTGCCTATGAGTTACATATATTATGTGGATCTTTGCCCACATTCCTCATAGATGGTTGCCTACGATTTAGTTAATTAAGTTGCTTGGCTGCTGCTTTACAAAATACTAACAGTTGAACTTTCATGCATGCACCCCTAACAGTTTCATGCCCTGCATATGCTGATAGTTTTTATTCAATCCGACATTGAGGTAATTTTTGGTGATATTTAACAGGGTTCTGGATCCAGTTCTGAGCTGATTGAGGACAATCAGTGTCATCAGGATGGCCGACTGTTAGCGGCTTAAGATAAGGAAAATAATGGTTTCCCGCACCTGGCTAGCTGTGCGAGGCAATGTTTAGGCTACAGGAATCCGATAGGCGCCTTCAGTATAAATTGGCAGTCACGGGCTAAATATTGGCAACGTGGATTCATTCATTAATAGACCGTCAAATAAGCAATCATATATTATTTAAAAGTGTATGTCTGTGGTTAATATATTATCTCTAATTTCACCGGGTTGTGTTGTTTTTATTGACCCTTACATCATGTACCTTATTTAAGTTTTTGAAATGTATTTTAATGAAAAATAAATGTTTTAAATTGAAATTGGAAATTGGTTTACTGCCTAACGATTCCCGGGTTCCATTCTGACAAAGTCGAAGGGTTTGATTGTGTGTGTTCACGTTATTTTCAACTGTAGAGCCCCTGTCCGAGCAGCTTCGGCTTTGGTTTGGGGATTGTCTAATTTATGTGGTGTGTTTTTCTTTTTTATTCACTGTCCTATTATTGGCAACCCATATAAGACCTACAGACGGCTTAAAGTAAATAAATCCTTGAATTTTAGTATTAATTTATCAGAATTATATTTTAACAGTAAACTTAAAAGTATAATAAACTGGTGTAAATACAGAGAGCCGTTTCACTTCATTAGATTTTTTTATATATAAAAAAATCCTTTATTTACCTTGATTAACATCGAAGCGACAATATGAATACAGATAAGTCAAAATCGTACAACAGATGTCATGTGTACCAGCTTATTATTTATTTGAGCTGCAGGGAGTGCAAAATTTTATAAATAAAAAATATTGAGTCATTGTATGCATTATAGGATGGCGGTTTTTATTTCGACGACCACAAAAAGATTCCAAGTGTTCTGCATGCATATTTATAAAACCCTTATAGCTACTACATGAAATGTGCCGTCATACGTTACATATTTTACAGTTATTGAATGAGATATTAGACCAGAGGCCCAATTTTAAAAACGTATGGAAAATTATTTGATAAAATTCTATATATCTCATATTATAATTGTTTTACAGGAAAAACCTTATTCTCTATAACAGTATTAATTTTAGTTTTAGTCATATGGAATATCATCTAACAAGTAGTTATATATTTAATTTACATTTATTATCATTTTCTTGTTGAAATTATAAACTATCCTTGATTTTAAAATTACATCTACTTAATTCACTTTATTTTTACCTATGACGAAACTCACTTGGAACAATAACTAAATGTAACTTATGATATTCAACCGAAAATTAAACAAATTTGGAAAGATTGATAGTTATTGGCCAGTATTTATTCTTTTTTTTTAACTTCTCTGGATTTCAATTTACATAATACAAGTCTAAGGATATATTAAGGATATTCTCTTCAAATATATGAATATCTGGCGCGATTCTGTAATAACCGCAGGACCTGTGTAGGATATCCAAGTGGGACAGATTTGACTTTACTCAAGAAATCTTGAGGACAACCACGTGAATGCCTTTAAGATATATTAGGCCTTAATTAGTTTAAGAAGAGGAGCTTATTGACATAAAATATGTAGTTTTTGGATATATGGTATATCCTGAGCTAATCCTATATTAACTACAGAGACACCCAAGTGTAGTTTTAGTCAAGAAACTCTGAGGACTACTAGTTATCGCCTTCTTTACTATTTAGGTCATCCTAAAACCTTAATTAGGTCAAGAGGAATAAAATCAGTAAGGTTCGGTCGCTATAACAAGCATATCACAATTTCAAAACAGAAGTATAATGTCCAAAATTTTTAAAATAAACAATGATGTTACGATTGTTACGATTTCTAAGTGACGCAATCTAGGAGTACTTTGTTGTATTTTAATGTAAGAATCAACTAGTAACTTGAAAATACAAAATATATTATTTTATTGTCAAGAGGTGTATATACATACAAATATCATATAAAACTATTTACAAGGCTTCTGATAGGTAGTATCGTCCGCTTTATGGACTAAAAATGGATATAAATATAGTTTAAAAAAAACTAAAAAACACGCTTTTAAAGCACATCAAACAAACTAAAAAAGTGAAAAATAATTATTAATATAAACTGAAAACAATAATGAACGAAAAATACTAGTATTATTGTGAAAAAAGTGTGGGTTGCTCGATATACAAAAAATATGGCACAAAGCGCCCACGCTTTTTTCACAATAATACTAGTATTTTTCGTTCAGTATTGTTTTCAGTTTATATTAATAATTATTTTTCACTTTTTAGTTTGATGTGCTTTAAAAGCGTGTTTTTTAGTTTTTTTAAACTATATTTATTTTTCACTTTTTAGTTTGATGTGCTATGAAAGCGTGCTTTTTAGTTTTTTTAAACTATATTTATATTGCTTATTGATGCTGATATTATAACATATTACGATCCAACAGATACTTCTGAAAAAAAAAATATATATTTTTTTCAGCCATAGACGAGATTTGAACTCACGCCCGAGGAGTCCGTCGTTTCGTTTCGACTAAGACTTGTGCCTTAACCCGCTCGGCCAACGACCGAACTGACAATCACGGAATGTACTTACAGTATTAAGCCTCTTGCTCTCACGCAGAGGATACGTGAGAGAAAGGAAATTATTTAATTCTGGCGATCCTGATCAGGATAATGATATAAACTTATCAAATTATTGCATTGTTACCGGTTCTTCGTAAGTGTACAAAGTTTCAATTAAATCTGTCCGTTTAAAGTGGGTCAAAATCGAGTCCAAAGAGTCGGTTACAAACAAGCTCACAAACAAACATACAGGTGAAGCTAATAAAAGCGTGTTAAAAATATAATTCCATTTCTGAAGATCCTTAGGAACACTGTACGAGATAAAGGATGGATCTATTTTGTAATATTTACATGAATTCTGTAAGTAATATTGTCAATAAAATTTATCTTTATTCGTTTGGTTTATTTGCGATAGGTATATAAATGAAAATTAGTATATTTCTAATGCTTCAAGGCACGATAACAAATATTTAATATAATGACCGTTATAATTGAGATATCTGACATGATATACCAATTCAACACATTAAAATTATTCCCAGTATTTAAATGTCATGTCACTTTTTTATCCGATTATGCTGATTACATTTACTGCGACCCTGTGTTTTTCTTTTAAATATTTAGTTTGATTTTTAATAGTTATTCTTGTTACCAATGTTGACCTCATTAGTTTGAGATAATCACTTTTAAAAACACTGCCTTTATAAAATTAAATATTTTAACCAGTTAAGAAATAGCACAACAAAATTTTTGCAGCGTAATTTATATTTGCATCAGATCTTGTTAGGGTAACAACGAGCTTATATTCTCGATTAACAAAATTTACAAAATACAGTTTTTAGCTCCGCTGCCAGCAATTATAATGTTCATTTTTCAATTTGTTATATTAGCATAATCTACCCAAGCAGAACATTTAGTAGTTTCTACGTAATAGATACCATCAGTGGAACTTTAAAGGTTTCCGCAATTAACAACTGTTATGTAATAGGAACGATCCTTCTACCAAGTATTGAATGGGGAGTAGTTATTACGTAGCAATTACTATTCCGAAACCTTCCCTGTTACGTGTGAAAACTAGATTATTACGTAAACGAGAGGTAACCAAGTAGTAGAAATAACTAACTTTAGTGGTTGAATATGAGAGCAAACTATATTTTGCTCTCTCTCTCTCTCTTTGTTCGAATAGCAAAATATAATGTATTGAAACCGGACTTAATGATTGTGAGTTTAAAGTCAATACGTCCAAGTTAAATTGATTAAATGAAA
The DNA here is from genome assembly GCA_029963845.1 of Rhamnusium bicolor. Taxonomy (NCBI): domain Eukaryota; kingdom Metazoa; phylum Arthropoda; class Insecta; order Coleoptera; family Cerambycidae; genus Rhamnusium; species Rhamnusium bicolor. The sequence continues at coordinate 1,381,999 of JANEYF010005380.1, read as the reverse complement.
TATATGCAAACCATATTGGAACAACTCTGTTAGTGGTATGAGTATGAGAGCAAACTATGTTTTGCTCTCTCGCTTGTTCGAATAGCAAAATATAATGTATTACAACCGAAGTTACTGATTCTGAGTTTGAAGCCAATATGTCCAAGTTAAACGGATTGAATGAAATATATTATGCAAACCATATTGTTTGCATTCACTCTGAGTGTGAAAATTGAAACAACTACTTGTTTTCTGTAAATTGTTACGATGACACTTTGATAAAAAAGACGGGCGCTCTAGAAAACTGTTTCTTCAAAAAAAAAAGGTTTTTCAAAAAATTATGTGTACAATTGAAAAAGCAAAATTTTTGATGAAAAACATTTTTTTTGTTTTGTGTATTATAATTATAAAGTAATAATAATCCATTGATAAAACATGTTTGCAAATGACTATATTTAATAAAAAAATGGTTTTCAGAATTATATTTTTATATATTATGTCAATCATTAAATAATAGGAAAATGGTGAATTTAGTTCTAATAACTTTATAGTGGTATATATGTAAATAAAGTATTTGTCACTTAATAGGGGGTTATTAAATATGATTTGAACGAAACAACTACTCAGCGAGCAAATACCCCGACCTGCATTGGATTATACCTTCAAACCATGATAGATCGGTAGCCAATATCATTTGTCAATTCCTAACCAGACATAGACCGGTTTCGAACTTATTAGTTCTCCTCAGTATGCCATAGGTTATGGAACAGACAAATGATAGTGGCCAACCTGCTAGTCATATACTGACTAATGTAAATTAAGTAGTGGTGAGAGGTATGTGAAACTTCTCATATGGTCCAAACCGCTCTCGGTACTTGCTTCGCAAGTCGCTATCCGCCACAGAGACATCTATGGTGTCGGTCGGATAGTAGCATTTGGACCATATGAGAAGTTTCACATACCTCTCACCACTACTCAATTTACATTAGTCAGTATATGACTAGCAGGTTGGCCACTATCATTTGTCTGTTCCATAACCTATGGCATACTGAGGAGAACTAATACGTTCGAAACCGGTCTATGTCTGTTTAGGAATTTACAAATGATATTGGCTACCGATCTATCATGATTTGAAGGTATAATCCAATGCAGGTCGGGGTATTTACCCGCTGAGTAGTTGTTTCGATCATATTTAAAAACAGTAGTTTAGTCCACCTGGGCTAGAGGTCACCGCTCTCGGTACTTGCTTCGCAAGTCGCTATCCGCCACAGAGAGATCTATGGTGTCGGTCAGATAGTAGCATTTGGACCATATGAGAAGTTTCACACACCTCTCACCACTACTTAATAGGGGTGACAAAAGCCAAAATTAGTTTCCTTCAAAGTTACATCTACCATAAAGTTGCAGATGCAGCTAACGTTATAGTTGTTGCTGCTTGAAAATGATGACGGGAACTACAATAATGTCACTATGTAGTATGTTCACCAAAAAGTAACATATGCGATGAATTACGTCATTTTCTTGGTAGCTTTAAACTGGCGTCTATTACGCTGCTATGCGACCCTCATTTTTAAGTTGGTAGAATTGGCTGATCCGATCTATATTCCATTCATTTTATATGAGCACATAAAAATTATTTACCTGGACTTACAGAGCGACCCTTTGTCGACCTTCAGTAGTGCATAGCTCTCTAGCATAGGCGTGCGGTGCATATAAATACACAAAATGTATTTATATAATACCGCGTGCCCATGCTAGAATTTTTTATATGCTTATATGAAATGAATGGAGTATAGATACAGATAATTTTATTGTTTGGGATTGGCAACACGTTAATGACTGACTAAACATCAACAGATGAAGTGTGAAAATCAAAAAATGATTAACATTAATTTACCTTGAATACCAACAAAATGCACTGTGGCGAAAATCTCGATTCGTCAAAGTTGACACTTTTGTCCATATTTTCTTCCATCTCATTGCTTTCACATATGCGTAAATTTTGTAACTTCCCGAAGTTATTCTTTTGTCTGTATTTCGTGAATTAGTTCAGGTGGCAAAATTTTAATTAATAACAATTAATGGTAAATTAGAAACAATCACAATTAATTACATTCTTTACTTCAACATTTGGTGGTTCTTTATTGTAATGTAGGATTTTCTAAAGAATTTGCCTGACCTGGTTATTTATCTGTTTCAAAGAATAACGGTTAGTTCCGCATCAATCAAATAATTTGTTGAATTGTTAACTTCACTTAACTGTAACATAACTTTTCTATAAAAGTTCGATTAATGCTGGAAAATCTTCATTGTTGTTTTACTGCTTTTCGACGCCATGTTCAATTGATTCCTAATAAGAAAGTGTTGACTTGAAAGCTAATATAACTTTATAGTAGGTTTTCAAGGTATACATAACTTTGTAGTCATTTTGAATTAATGGAGAGTAGCAAAATCACTAAAGACTATTAGTTCGTAGAAGTAACGTTATTTTTACTCAAAATATTACTATTAAGTTACACAACTTTAAAGTTTCAGACAATTGTCCGACAACGTTACAGGAACTTTGAATAGAACACTTTTAGTTATCATTACTTTGAAGTAATCCTTTGGTAAGGCTATACAGTCGGCATTATTATCAATTCTCACTTTCAAGTTGGAAATGCTTTAAAGTTATGCAGAGTAGTATCTGCGACGTTGCACATACCGCAGCAGTTAACTTGAAAGTGTATAATAACTATATAGTACCTGAATTTTCAGTAGAATTTACGTAATTGTTACTACACGGGCATAACACAAGGTAAATTTTACAGTAAAGTTGCAAATTTAATGACAGTTATGTGATGCCTACTATATTAAAGTTCTGATGCCAGTTCACGTCACTTTGGTGCTAGTTGGGTATGGGGAAGAAAATATAAGGCAATTTTCAGTGTATGTTTTTTTCTTCAGAACGTTAAAACACAAATTGTAAATTGTAAATATACAGAATTTGTGAATTAAAAATGAGTTATTTCACAATTTATATACATATTGATGTTTTACTATGGATTGTCCTTTAAGCCCCACGCCTATATTTCTTCTTAATCCATTAATTTTAAATATAAATTCTTTTTTATCGTTCAATATTTAATTTAGCTTGGTATGTAAACTTCTTGTTTTATTATAATTTAACTTGCAACCTTTATTAAGGCAGGTGTAATGCTTTTATATAAATTAGATCGGGTAATTCACTGACTGATTATAAATACTTTTTTTGAAACTTCATCGCAGTTTTGCTGAGGTTTTGTTGGAAAAATAACACAGATACCTGCCTTAAAAACATTTATTATTCATATAAGGATATTTGTAAGCTTAATTTTATTTGGTTGTAAATGATGATAAAACTGCAGAAGGACTGAAAGATTTTTTTTATTGTAGAATGACACATATGAAGAGAAAACCAATTATTGCATACTAAGGTTTCTCGATTGCGTCCATGATGTAGGAGATACCTATTTAGTGTGAGCTTAACTGTTGAAAATAATAGGGAAAGGAAACATATGACTGGGTAATAAATTCCATAACTATACTAATCGTAGTAAAAAATTGGTTCCATGAAAAAACGTTTAACAATTCGTAGCGACTACGAGAAAAAGAGCTGTGGCCACCGCACTTGTTCCCAAGTAATGTGTAAGTGAATTCATATAAAGATAAAATATCAACATACACGACACAATTATACCTAGAACACAGATTAAGAGATAATAAAATTAATACAGATATAATTATTATAAAATAAATATTTTCTAATGAAAAAGATACAATGAAATTTAAAATTAAGTTCAACTATAAGTATGTACAGGGTGATTGAGGGAAGACACACCCTTCTTTAATTCCTAAATTAAAGCCAATGTCAATATTTAAAGATTTAATACGCTTTAAAATTGTGCCACTATTTTTGGTCTTGTCTATATCTGTAATGTCATGTTGATTTTTTTGGAAGATATTCTATTAAAAAAAGTTTATAAATTGCATCTAAAATATGATTAAACCTCATTTAAATCTCTATTTTGATCATTTAATATTTATATTTTTTTTACTTTTTTTTTAAATCTCTTTTAATAATAATCAAAATAATAATACATGATACATAATTACAATATTAACATCCATTTCTGTCTTTATTGATACATAGAATGGATTTTAATATCGTAAAACATTGCCAAAATTACTCATATTCTAGAAACTATTTTTAAACATTTTATTCTTGAAATCTCCACTAAAACGTCAACATCATGACAGCTTATGACATCACATAGCATGGCGTAGACAAAAAATAATAGCAGAGTTTTGAGATTGTCAGTCTCAAATGAATTCTCAAATCTTGACATTTCTGAATGAGGTGTATGTATATTTTTGAGATATCTAAATGGTTCTAATCAACACCGTTACCAAATTGAACGCACTATTTTTTAAACATCGTATGTTCCCAAAATAAAACCGAATGGGAGATAAGATATATCTTAGTGGGATACCAGAGTTATTTCACGCATTAACATCATTAATTTAAAGATCATGTTCTCTTAACTGCTTTTCAAGTCACCACGTATTAAATATTTATTCCGGTTTATTCTTATGAATGAATTATCTGATTGCTGCTTTTCGGGTTACAGTAAACCTCTTTTAAGTTCATACCTTAGTGGCAGACAACAATTGGTTGTTTATAACAGAGCTAAATCCACCACACAAAAATTAAATCATGGAGCTCTCCAAAGATCTATATTGGGGCCCATTATCTATTTAATTTATATTAATAAGTTTCCCAATTCAATTAAAGAAAATATCATAGCCATTCTGTTTGCAGATGACACTGATTTAACCACTTTCAACTCCAATATCCAAGTTCAGTATACTGAATTTGACACTCAAATGTACTTTAACTCAAATACGTTAGGCCTAAATGCATCAAAAACAGATACTATGGTATTTAGTTTATGCATGGAGAACATAATCTCGAATTCATTAAATTCCTAGGAGTCAACTTAGACTCGAAGTTATATTGGGAATATCACACCGCACATATATGTAATAAAATTCTGAATTTACTTACTTGCTTCAAAATCTCATAGAGAAAGTATGACAAAGTACCTTAACAACTGCATACCATAGTCTCATCCATTCCGTCATATTTTATGCCATCCTAGTGGAGGATATGCAACAATTTACAGTAACGTATTTTCGGCCCAAAGAAAAGCCATACGAATACTACCTGGTTTAAAGTTTAGACATAATTTTAAAGAACAATTCCAAAAATTAAATATTATGACTATATTTTGCACATACATGTGAAAAACAGAGATTTAGTACCAAGGGTCAAATCCATTCTTATAAAACTAGACACAAGAATAATTTAAAAAATAATTTATCATAGCTTACTAAAACTAGAGGGGCTCTAGTTACTTTGGAATACAATTTTACAATAATTTGTCTTCTGAAGTAAAGTCCCTTGATATAATTCAATTTAAAAAGAAAATAGAAAGTACTTTCAGTTAACAACGCTTTCTACAGTATGAAAGAATTTTTAGATAGCAACCCCGCCCTTATTTAAATACTCTGTATATGTTGGTACAATGTTCTAAAAATAGCTCCAGTGTTAGTGCCTTTAAATTATCTATTATATTATTTTATTTTATTCTGGTCCTGTAACCTTGTATTTATACAAACTGTTTCTAAATCTTGTTCGTCCATATTTTCTAGTTTTTAGTTATATTTTATACATTTTACGTTTTCTGTTATTATTTATACTATATTTATTTATACTATATTTCATATTGCATTAAGATTTTTGATAGGGACACCTTTTTGTGTAACCTGTTACTAATAAATATTCCGCTCTATTCCATTCTATCCTACACTATCCTATCCTATCCTGACCTAACATATCCCATCTTATCCTATCTTACCTACCCTACCTATCCTACCCTATCATATCCTATCCGATTTTATCCATCCTGTTCTGTCCTATCCTATCCCAGCTCAGCTCATATCATCCCATCCCATTTCATCCCATCCCATCCCATCCCATCCCATCCCATCCCATCCCATCCCATCCCATTCCATCCCATCCTATCCCCTCCCAAGCCATCTCAACCCGTTCAATCCCATCCCATCCCATCGCATCGATCGTATTCTATCCTGTTATACCCTATTTTAATATTTATTGTGAGAGCGCATGTTGATTCAACATGTCAATATTTTATTATATACTGAAAAAATTTAATCAGTCTTTACTTAATTCATCTCCGTCGTTCTGCTGCAATCTCAGTCTATAATAATTTGCCGGTGGCATCTGTCTTTGGGCAACAATTTTAATTAAAACAGAGAACGTTGTAAGAAAATTGTCGATTAAAAAATTTCTCTTTATTTATTTAGATCGACTTTGAGACATATTATTACGAAATTTGCACTTGTTTAACATTAACATTGACACACTTTCAAGCACATCGTAAAATTATCATTTTCATGTTGTCGTGACCAATGTTAAGGTGTAGATATAAAAACTATAATTTAAATGTAATATGCAAATTATTGTTTTAATGAAGCGCACGCCTCTTCGTTCCGCTGGATAGTGCAATGAATCAAATGAATACAAATGGTAGAAAATCGTTAAAGGCGGCATGGGACCTCGTATAATTTTTTACACACAAATAACGTTGAGTAATTTTAACAATATTTTTATAAGAAACTAAAAATTGAAAAGAAAATTTATAATTTTAATACAATTTCTAAATCAAAAAAATAAAGCAACAACAAAATGACATTTTGTCAATCGACAATTACTCCCATAATAATTCAAGGAAATATGTCGAAAATTGGGATTTTTATTTTTAGGGCGACTGCGTTAACCTATACAGCTCTTTGCGCGAAAAGTTAAGGGCAATTTATAAGGCACTTAAAACAGCGGTGTTTTTAAAAATTCTATATCAGTTATATTAGAACTTCCAAATTTAGATCGATCCTAGATAAAATGCTACTTGAGGACGTAAGCATACAGAATTTAAACTGTGTAAAGAATAGATGGTTACTTGGACATAAAAAAACTGACAAATTTCTTCAATTTTGATGTTTGCTATTATATCTTTAAGAATATAATTGCCATAAGCATGATCGGACCATAAAACAACTCCTACGAAAGTGTGAAAATTATACGCAAAAACGTTAATAAGTTTCCTGTTAAAAGTTTCTAAGAAAAACCTTATGATCAGAAATATTTGCAGTGGGAGGTGCTGCATTCTACAGGAAAATAACGAAAACTGTATAAACACATCTCTTACTACATGTCCATTGTCCAGTTTGTATATGTAACATAGCTACGTGGTTGAGTGGTAAGGATACTTGCCTCTCACTCTGGAGAGGACAATACAACACAAGAATAGATCGACATCGACGCACAAACCCAACACATCCCCCCCTCCACGACCCCATAACTCCCCAGAAAACTGGAAAAAAATGATCACATCTCCAACATTTCCCAACAGCATGGAAAACCGCAATTATTGTTCCTTTTCTGAAACCAAGCAAGAACCCTACCTCCCCTAAAACCTACCGCCTACAAAAATCTAAATTCAATCATAAATAAAAAAGAACTAGTTTGGTTTCAGAGGGGGACACAATACCACGTTGTCGTTGTGCAGAGTGGTGTACGACGTCATCTGCGGCTTCAATAAAAAGCATAGCAAAAATTGCTTTTGTTAGACATAGAAAAATCATTTGACACTATGTGCCATGGGGGTGTCCTGTCCAAAGTACAAAATTTACACAAATTAACCATGTATTACATAACTTTCCTTAAATCCTATTTAATAAATAGGCAATTTAAGGTAAAATTAATATCTCAACGTCAGATACCTACGATATACGGGCGGGCGTACCGCAGACACGGTACTTTCACCCACGTTATTTACGCACAATCTTTTTATGCTCAGACTGCGACAACAAAAATACGATACCACCTTAACCTACTCACAAAATACTACGATAAATGGAAAATAACAATAAACGAGACAAAGGCAGAGACCATTACATTTACAAAAAAAATTACGAACATCAAGACATTCACTCCACTCACAGTAAACAACAAAACTATCACGGAAAACAAAACTGTTAAATACCTAGGACTGACACTGGACCAACGTTTCTCATTTAAACCCCACATCATGAAAACCATAAACAAGATATACATGAACTTACGCAAACTTTATCCCTTCCTTAACAGACGCTCCCAATTAAATACTGACAACAAATTATTACTTTACCAGACAATACTGAGACCAATAATGCTGCGTCCGGCTGCATCACCTGGAGCCGTATGTTAGACACACAAGATAACCGCCTACAGATGACGCAGAAAAAAATTGCTGAGACTCATGACCAACGCGAAGAGATACATATAGATAGACGACTTACACAGGAACACAAACATACCACTAATATGCGACCAACTTGATTCAAATTTGGACTCATTTTTCTGATTTCAAAAATATCAACATGTGTCATATTATCTAAAAAGATTTTTGAGATATTTAGATTTTGGTATTAAAATATCGTTATGATTCTGTTAAATGTAGTTGACTTTGAAAAAAGATGAATTAACCATGACAGGTACTGATTTTTGAATAACATTAATTTGAGAACTAAATTGCATCTTTATTTCAGAAATGCTGCTATTTTGATTTCAAAGGCAACTACGTTTTGCAGCATTTAAAAATGCCAAAATATTTATCAAGAAAATAATGTATTTTTAATATACAACAGTTTATGAATAAATTTATGAAAATATTAAATCATGAATCCATGCATATGATAGTATTTTTTTCATGAAGATTCCTCATTATTCCTGATCTCATACAAATTTGCAGATATAAAAATGTTATCCTGCATATCTATGCAACGTAATTTCCTATAATGTTATTAAAAAATCAGTACCTGTCATGGTTAACTCCTCTTTATTTCAAAGTGTAACTACATTTAACAGAATCATAACAATATTTTAATACCAAAATCCAAATATCTCTAAAACCTTTTTAGATAATATGACACATGTTGATATTTTTGAAATCAAAAAAATGAGGATAATGGAAATATTTTAAAATATACAAGGTGTTCTATTTAAAAACCAATGTAAAATGGTATATTTCTTAAACGCGAGGTGCAATTGTTTTTTTGATTCAAAATTAGGATTCTCTGAAAAAAAAATAGTTAATAGAGGTCGTTACACATTTTTTATTAACTTTAAAAAACAACCAAGTTATTTCAAAAAAGGATATTTTCTCGTGATGACCCTGTACATGTAAGATTTAGAAGTTAACGAATATGCATAAAAGATAAAAGATAGAATTATAGCCAAAAAAATAACGTCTTAAACTAAAGACGAAAACAGAAAGAGAGAAAAAAATGATTAGTATAACCGATATAATTATAAATGCCCCGAGCCAAAGCGCGTTTATTTGTGGGCAGACACCCAACAAACTATATATATTTTATATATATTTTTTTTTGTTGTTGTTAATCACACTATTAGATTGTACAGAATTTGATAGTATATTTTATTGCCTTTTCAACAGTATAATATTTATTGACGCCCACGATCTCCAGACATTACCCTTAGACTTTTTCCCTGGGGTTACGTAAAAAACAAAAATGTATCTGACTCCACCAAATAATTGAAATGGCTTAAAAATAGAATTAATGACGTAATTCGTGATGTATCAAGTGTTGCCAAACAAAATGTCATAGAAAGTGTTACTAGAAGATGCCAAATGCGTCTAGAGAAAAATGGTCAAAATTGTATTCTACTTTTTTAAGTCATTTAATTTATTTGATGGAGTAAGATACACTTTTGTTTTTTACGTAACTCCAGAGGAAAAAGTTTGAGTGGGTAATGTCTGGAGATCGTGGAGGCCAATATATATTATATTGTTGAAAAAGAAACAACTGTCAAATTCTGTAAAATCTAATTTGATGGGTGTCTGCCCACAAATAAACGCACTACCGCTCGGTATATCTTATATTTGATAAAAGTTGTCATACATAATTTGCACGGCAGACCTTCTGAGAATGTTGGTTCTAGAACCAGAGCAGTAAATGTATTATCTTCAGGCGAGTTGAGTCTGGAAACAGAGAAATAAACCTAAAAAAAGTAACTGGTAAATCAATCATATTATGCAATATTTGTATTATATATAAAAAAAGTTAGAAGTAATTCTTAAAGGTGCTGTGAGACTTAATAATTTGGAGAGCACACAAGAATTATAGTATTTGGGGTAATTTCGATTTAACTCGGTTTTGTTTAAACCACCTTACTTTTTATTAAGTGCAAAATTTCAAGTTATAATTGAGCATCTGGTTAATCACAAGGCCACACGACATCTAGGGTGAGTTCCGCCATGGAGTATATTTGCTGATTTTAATCTATTTTTCCGTTCTCTTTTAGGCCTTCTTTTTAAAGTTTAGTCTATATAGTTTTACTTAGGAACTATAGTCAAAACAAATTATAATATTTCTCCTATGGGAGATTATAGTGCTGAAGTGCACGTTTTTTTGTCAGCATACTATGGTTCTAGGTTTACTTCAAAATTAATACACTACTGGAAATATTTTTTTTGGAAACCGCACGTGAATATCCCTTTTGAGCTTTTTAAAGAGGTGAATATGGACTGTGTATGCATTTTGGTATTTCAGAATACGCCAGTCTTATTTTCCACCGTTGGATAATCATAATCCAGATAAGTTTACATTTTCTATTATCTATTTTTGTTAAAAATTCTTATCATCATTATATACTAAATTTGCAATTATATTTAATTATATTTTAACTCAGTATAATATATACTATTTTTTTACTACTAATCTGAAATATTTTTGAATAACATACGTATGTTATTGCTAAAAATACAGGGTTTGATTTGTAATAATATATTTATTCCAAAATAATATAATTTAGCCTATTTAATATAACATATTTAACACATATAGTAAAAAAGAAAAAGGCATGTTTGCTTATCTAACATCAATGTCGATATAAATTTTCTTTTATTGCTTTTCGAGTAGCTATAGAGTTTATCAAATTTTATTGCTACTTGTATGTTTGTAATTGTCTCCTAATATGTCTCAAAAATTTTTCTAATTTTTTTGTTATAATACAATTCATCTTGTAGTTAAATTTATTAGTTGGTTAGCTGCATATTATCTTTTTTATTTTGATTTCAACTAATTGGCACCCTCCATAAAGTTTATTTAACAATGAAAAATTTATTCAGATTTCATTTAGGATCAAACCATAACAATAAAAAAATCCACGACCTAAAAGCTCCCGTACCAACTGAGCAACTGAAATATTATACTGTATTATTTAATTCTCAAGAGAAGAAAATATGATACAGTTTAACAAAATTATTAACGATCCAAATTTGGATTCTGCGAACAAAATTAGGTGGAAAGGTGTCTACACCTTTTTGTAAACTTCAAAAATAACCAAGTTATTCCAAAAAAAGGCCATTTTCGTAATTTTTTTCTGTTTCTATTATTTTGTTCTCTAATTGGATTAATTTGCGTTGGACAATGTGTATTATTATTGTAGGCCAGTGAATAGAGACGTGAAAACTAAAAAATTTAACATTAATTCTTACATTTTTGAAACTATGTCATGTGATGAAGTAGCAACCCAAACGAAAAATCAAAATTTTGCAACTCGATTCAAAGTCGGCAACATTGTTAAAATCGCGAAAAATTAAATTAAGCAATATCTCGACAAACAAAAATGTACCACCGCTGCAAATTTGATATAATTTGTATTACAGTATTCAAAATATAAAGGTAAATTTGCCTTATGACCCGGGCAAAATAATTAATTATCAATAAGTAACATTTTTGCACCAAATTTTGGAAACATAATATTAACATGCTTGCAAAACTACAGTGTACTTGCTAAAATCTTACAAAGTTTTCTTTACTGAATGAATTTTTGGGAAAAATATTCCAACCATATATTAATATACTTACTAAAACAAACCATGTTATTAACAAGTTAATTTTTAAAATTTATAAGTTAAATTTACAAGATATTTTCAAGTCATATTCTTTTTCGGTATGGCGATCCACTCAAGGGTCTTTCAGCGTCCAATGAAGTTTCTTCGCATCTACTTGCGATTTCAGATGTAAAGATGTAAGTTGTAAATTTAAAAAAATGCACCACGCCTTCATCCGATAGGGTTGCAAACTTACATAGTCCTGTAAGGCGATTTTAGCAGGAACACTGTAGTTTTGCAAGAATGTTAATAATATGTTTGAAATATTTGATGCAAAAAATGTTAATTATTGATAATTAATTATTATGCTCGGGTCATAAGGTGCTGCAAATGTAGCTTTATATTTTGATTATTGTAATACAAATTCTATCAAATTTGCAGCGGTGTTACATTTTTGTTCGTCGAGATATTGCTTAATTTAATTTTTCGCGATATTAACAATGTTGCCGACCTAGAATCGAGTTGCAATATTTTATAGTTTTCTTTTGGTTGGTACTTCAACAGATGACAAAGTTTCAAAAATGTTAGAATTAATGTTAAATTTTTTCCCTATTCACTGGCCTATTGTTACATGATTGAAAATCTTATATATAAAATAAAATGAAAAAGTCGTTTAATTATATTTCTATGAATCTTGATGATTTATTTTTTAAAATTTTATAGAGCTCTTCTTTCAGATTTATTTACTTTCCTCGACATGTTAATATTTTATAAATAAAAAATGTGAATAAATTGCTGTAGGTGTGTTAGCAGTCGGCATATTTTTTTAAATAATTTGTATATAAAATGATTGGTTGAAAGGCATAATAAACAAGTTCCTGGTGGCGAGTGGGCCAAGGAATAACCTGCCGCGTAATGTAGTTCAAGAAGGCTGTCATTGACAGCAGCGCAGAACGGGTGTAGGATTCTAGTGTCCTGCGGAGATCAGTCGGCAATGTTCTCTGATCTTCAGCCTTTAGTCCGGTGGCTGATACCTGACTGACTCGTAAAAAAATATACAGTAGAAACTTAATGATTAGATTAAATAAAAATGTATTTTATTGTGGTACATATACATTTTTAAGGGTTTTATTAAAATATCATTGTTTTAAAAATGTTTGGCAAAAAATAAAACTCATTTAAAAAACCCAATGGGTTTTGTATCAAATAGCTACTTCAATTTTACACAATACAAAAAAATTCCTATAAAAATAAGACATACATTTTTACTTTGGATTCACTTATATGAAATTAAAATTCTGAAAATGGACTTCATTTTTGAGAGTTCATCTATAATAATTGTAATATTTTTTTAATTATTTTTACCAGCTTTAGTACTCTCAGGATTATTGAATATGAATATTTAATTTCTTACTTATTTAATTTGGGTATTCTAGACTGGGCCCAATTTCGTAGTAATTCAGTGGCGTCAGACGTGAGCCAGCGTATATGTAAATAAACGACAATGCATTTATTTTTCGATTACAGCTCACTTATTTGGTCACATTGGTTAATACGATATTTGTAAATATTACGTAGTGTTCAGAAAAGTTTCTACATTCAACTTTTTTGTATATACGACAAAGGCTCGGTCAGAACACGAGCTACACAGTTTCTATATTTTCTCCCATTTCTTTCATCATTGTGTAAACCCTTTTTGTCACATGAAAACGTAAGGATTTGGCCAGGCTGGCGAACGATTTGTCACGAGCGAAAAATCGTGGACGATATAGTGACAAAAAAATATTTCAAACACATTGCAGCAAATTATAGCGGCCATACTAACACAAAACATTAGCGACAAGTCGCTAAGCGAGTAAGTGTGTCGCTCTGAAATCAACGTGCGTTTGAGCTACTTTTAATTAGTTCTGCTATGTAACTCCCAACACGGCTTGGTTTTAAAGAAATTTTAAATGAAGTTCAAAGTCGACCGGTTCTGTGGCAAGACCCATAAACAACTCAAACATAAGATGAAAGATGATAAGATAAAACTCTCATAATTTATGGAATAAATAAGTATCTTATCACCCTTTTATATTGTTTATTAATGAGATGTACCATACATAATCTTTTGCGCTTGAAGAAAAGTTGGGAAACAAATCGCCTTTCAAAAGAAGAGCAATTCGATGTGTTCGTGGTAGAGGCTTTGTTAAAACTAAATGTTAATCGCTTTGCGGTAAACCGGATGTCGCTTGTCTCTCGCTACATTGTCGTCCACGATTTTTCGTTTGCGACAAATCGCTCGCCAGCCTGGCCAAACCCATGTGGTTCTAAGCGACATTTTGCTCAAAATAGAGGTTTTTATTACAACTACTTAAAATGTTTTCTTAACCGCCTCTCAAGTCACCGAAGTAACTCTCAAAAAATCCTAGGATTTTATGTTGAGTAAAAAAAGACGAGGATCTACAGTTTATTGTGGAGTCCGAACCGCATCTAGGGCATCGACAATTCACTCCCATCTTAATCCGAAGGAAATTACAAATAAAATGTTGCTCTGAGATGTAACTATATTCCTGTATCTTTCTAACTAGGAAATTTCATTACTGAATGAAAGATGGCGCCATAAACTTCATTTTCATAATATGATCCTACGTAAGTATTTGCTACAATTTATATTTTTTTCTTACTCTTTGAAATCACAAACTGTAGATTATTTATTTTTTACGTTTTCTACCGTCTGTTTAATGAATAAAAGTTACTAAAATTTATACTATATTTGCATTTTTTATACTAAAGTATATTTTACAGAGACCTATGGTCCTAAGTACAAATGCAAGAGTTAATTAATTTTCCTATTATAATTCCTACAATTCTGGGTAAATTTAAACCATTCTACATGTAGCATATCAGGCAGATACTGGATTACTTTGTTCCATACGTTTCACATATAAAAATGGAATCAAAGTTTGAGAATATATTCTTAAACTCGCTCTCCTGTAAAAGCAGTAAATTACCTGTAAGTATCAAAAGTGTGCTGCAAATTATTGCAACGATTGTTGCACCTTCGTTTTAATAATCACATAATTCATTTAAGCTATTTAGTATTTCTATTGGTATTTGCACACTTTATTTGCAAAACTTTGTCTTTGCATAAGGCAGATGCAAAACTTGATTTTTGAATCCTTTAGCTGTAATTATTTCTTAATATTATGTGGTTTTTAGCAAAAATTCAGTCTTCTAATTGTAAATGTATACAGTGTTATTTTTAACACAATATAAGTAGTATATTAACTAAAATACTTGAAAAAATATTATACGCGTAACTTTAGTGTCAATTTACAAACGGTGGTGTTAAAAATTTTTTCCTACACTGTATCTTAAATTTCTTATAATTTTCATAAATTCAGTTACATGTTAATATGTAATATTTATTGTGTTAAATTACCTTTCCTAATAAAAAGTAAATTACAAAAACAAACTAACAATGCCCTGTGGACTGTATACACACTTGCAACTGTTAAAATGATTTAATGTTTTTTACTGTATAGCGTAGCGAATTATATGCCAAACACCGTTCCGCGAAAGTAACTAACTCTACGAAATCATAAGGCAAGGCCAACTGCGGAACAGGGAAACACGTGCTTAGTCCTCTATAAATTATATGTAAATATATATAAATCCCGACTTCCCCCATTGATCCTGTTTGCACGACCTGTAATATATGCAACCAATATTACAGTTATGTAAATACACACATGTATATCAATTAGTTTTTTTTTTTTAAAAATGTGATTTCTTTATATAACTGCTGGCAAATAATTCCGCTGCCTGGATGTGTAAATTTATTATAAATATTTCAGCAGAAACTGAAAAGTAAGTAGTAATTCTTTCTTTTGGTTATTTTCTACTATGTTTTATCATATTTGTATTTCATATAAATTACAGTTAAAATTCATACAACATGGTATTTTCCATGTTAGATTTTATTTTCGTAAACTACACGTAAATTGGAAAACAGATCTGAGAGACTTTTCTAATTAATAATGTGATATATCTCATACGCTTCTAGAATAATTGAATAAATGATCATTTTATTTCACCAAATTATGACTTCAATATTGAATATATCATCTCTATTGTGTGAGCCAATTTCGAATAGATTTACAAGGACATCATTAAAAATTATTATTTATTAGCAACTCTCTCTCATATTCCTACCTCTTCAGAACCACTTTGAATACCAAATAAATCAACACAGTGGCATATTTTGATTCTAATCTTCATAATGGCTTTTTATTTTTATTTGGTTATTATTTGCAATATCTGTAGAATCTATTATATGTGAATGAATCATCAATATTCGTAATCAATTTAGTGATGTAAAGTACACGATTTAAATATTTTTTACACTAAATAACAATAATTGTTGTTTATCAATTTATTTTATTTTTTTATAAAAAGCAAGATTATATCTCCTTTTTAAATAATACTACAAAACTACTAAATGTTCAAAGATTTATTAAAAACAAAAGAAAAACAGGGACAAAAGGAATGTACCCCGAAAAAAACAAAGCAAATGGAAAACTCATCGGAAATATTTTCATCTGGCTTCTATATATCTGATTAAATAAAAAATTCGCAATCGGGGTGAAAAGTGACATTATTCGTGGTTTGTCAGAAATAGTGGAGTTAGTTATTTTTGTTTGAACGTATTATGTGTTGCATACTCTCGTGTGTATTAAAAATTTGTTTATTTTTATTCAAAATTATTTTGCTGAGTGTACTGTTTTTTATTGAAAACCTGACATTATTATTGAAGTTAAGAAAATTTGTTTGCTTTTTCATGTATTATATTGTACAAATTGAAAATAATAGATGTGTTATTTTGTGAAGTGTGTGCTTTTTATTTATCTATTTGCTGAAGCTCCTGAAATTGTGGCGACTGTGGCAGGACTGTCTAAACGAATGGATAAATTGAGGAAAAGCCGTGCGGTGATAAGAACGTCTTTTACGAAGTTGTACAATTCACTTAAAGGGCTGTTAGTCGTAGAACAACCCGATGTGGATGAAATAGAAACAAGTTTTGGGTTTCTGCAAGAGAAAATTGAATCATTAATCAATCTCGACAGACAAATTTATGACATTTTACTTGAAGATGAGTCGTATGACGAATCAATTCTAAAGCAGAAGTGGATGCCAGAGATGAGTACACAAAAAATTTCCACAGAATAACAATTAAGGTGGAAAAAGTGAAAAGGTGAAAAGACCATCTGAAGGTTCTGTAGTTACGAATGAAAGTAGTAGTGGTTCCCAACACCAATTTAAATTGCCAGGTTCTATAGCACGACTGCTAGTGGAAAGTTTTCCTGCCACTTCCGAGAACTACAAGAAGGCTATAGATAGCCTCAAAGCTAGATTTGGTCGAGATGATCTATTAGTAAAGGTATACGTTAGAGAAACGCTGAATTTTACAATATATAAATGAAAAGATTAGTCTTTCAGTGCAGTATGATAAACTGGAGTCTCAGTTGCGAGTCTTGGAATTGTTAAATGTTACTTCAGAAAAGTACGCAGCAATGCTGTACTCTCTTGTCGAATCCTGTATACCTGTAGATATTCTTAGTGTTGGCAAAGAAATCCCGAATGTGATAGGGATAACGAACTCCACAATCAGTTTACAAACCTTATGAATTTTTTACGCAAAACGCGTAAAAATGAAGAACGGATCTCTTTGGCAATGGCTGGGTTTAGTATGAAAAGTAAAATGAAGATTGCATGAAGAAAAGCGTTTTCTAAGAAAAAAATATGCCTACTGTGGCTGGTCTAGTGAGCTGTAGTGACAGTTTTAGGTGTGTATTTTGTGAAAATTCACACAAGGCTGAGGAGTGTCCAAAGTGAAAAAAACAATCGATAATAGTAAAGCGAAAGTTGTTGGCCAAACAAAAACTCTGTTTTGTATGCCTAAATCCGGGACATATTTCTAGAGCCTGTAAGTGTAACGTAAAATGTTTACTTTGTGATGGAAGTCATTTATTAGTCATGTACCAAAAGTTAGAAAATCAGGACAATACTGAGTAACGCTCTATTAGCAAAAATTTTATTAATTAAAGGGAGGAACTGTGATCTAGGTTCGATCCACAATAAACTGCCTCTTCTCTTTTTGCTCAACACAAAATCTAGGTTTTTGAGAATTACTGTGACTTGAGAGGCAGTTAAAAGAAAACATTATAAAGAAAACATTATATTAAAGACAGTAAAGAAAAAGAAAGTGTTTCAGTTGAAGAGGCATTGACTAATAATACACATGTAGAAGTGATGTTACAAACATTGAAAGTGTGGATACGTGGAGACAATATCGGGTACGTGCGCGTTTTAATCGATACAGGATCTCAGCGATCGTATATGATGCAAAAATTAACCAAAGAAATGGTTTACTTGTTATTAGGGAAAGATCGAGTGATTCATGCACTGTTCGGTGGTACTGAATCGAAACCTATTGAGCACATTTATTACCGGGTGAGACTCAAAAATGTTTACAGTGACTTTTCCTGCAATTTTGAGGTGTTTAGACCAACCGGTAAATTGCGGTAAAATGTCACCTGTTCGGAATGGCCCATGGGTACATGAACTCAGAGGAAAAGGTATCCAACTCAGTGATAATCAAAATGGATCAATCGAAGTGTTAATTGGGGCTGATATAGCCGGAAAATTGTTAATCGGACGTCGTTATGTTCTAAATTGCAGTATGGTCGCAATTGAAACCTCGTTAGGTTGGACATTATTAGGTAAAAGTCCTTTGTGTTTGCCATCTAGCAGTACAAGTATGACAATTACGACATTGTTCTGTAAAGAAGCTCAAATAACTGACTTGTGGACATTGGATGTTTTGATTATTCAAGATCCCGTAGAAAAGAAAAATAGAGAACAGTTAGAATTGGCCAAACAGGAACATTTTCATCCAACGGTTAAAGTAAACGAAGAAGGTAGGTATGAGGTACAGATGCTTTGATTAGAAGATCATGCTGTGTTACTAAGTAACTATATGTTAGCTCGAAAGGGGTTAGATAATACAGTAAAAAACTTGAAGAAAGATGATTATTATGAAAAATATGGTAATGTGTTGCAAGAGTGGAATAATGAAAAAAAACTTTAGGATATAACACTATGGGGCACGTAAAACCAATTGGGTCGAATATAGGATGAGCCACTGTCAAAATTGTCCGTTCAGTAACAATTTCTGGATATAAGTCTTTAAAACAGTTCGAACTAAGGCTGAACGAATTTGATCTTCTGCACCAGCTTAATCCTAAAATAGCAGTCGGTTTCGTTTTTTCGGGCAGTCCAGGATCTGTATATTCCCAACTTCATAAGTCAAACTTTGCATTGAAAAATATGGCAACAGACTCGTTGATAAAATTGTTGAGTTCAGTTAGACTGTTAACACTCGCCAAACAATTATCTACATAAAAATTCTTTCTGAGCCTTAACGCTGTTTTTTTGAGAGTAACTGCTCTCCCCAGACTCTATATTTTACAGTACTTTGATCAAATGGTAGTTAATTACAGCTCGCAATAGAAAAGGACTACAGGATACCCCAAAAACTACACGTCTGTGTCGAAAAGTCTTTAAATTATCGGTTTCATCTACCCACAGAAACTTTAAAAAATTCTTATCCTTTTCTTGAACACAAATTTGTAGAAATGCTTTTCTAATGTCTGATCTAACCCCTATTATATTTAATCTGAAACACAACAAAACTGAAGGGATGAGCTCAATCAAGTTAGCGCCATTTTCTAAACAATATTTAAGTGAGGGTGATCCTTTTTCTTTCGCTGAAGCATTGAACACAGGTCTCACAGGAGTAGAGCTGCTTTTTTTTACAACTACCCTATGGGGTAAATAAAGGCCCTCATTTACATTGCAACTTTGGCAGACTTCTTCTATAATATTTCCATCCTTCCACTTACGTATTTATCTGAAGATATCAATGATATGACACCACTGACACCAGCTTGTTTCATGCAAGACATAAGGAATGGTGGTATACCTGATTGCGATATAGTTGGTTCCTAAGCTCTTGAAAAATCAGTTCGTTATAGACAAAAAGTTAGTGAGAACCTAAGACGGTTTCGTAACGAATATTTAGGGCAGTTACATCAAATATCAAAGAAACACTATAAAACAGAATTTGTAAAGAAAAGTATCGTAGTATTAATAGCAAATGATAATAGTAAAAGGCTTGATTGGCCGCTAGCCCTAGTTCAAGATTTGTCACCTGGGAAAAACGGAGAAGTGAGACTTGTTCGACTAAAAACTGCTGGAGGAACTGTGTTGAGACCTATTCAGAGACTATGTTTAATAGAAACTACTCCTTGGGAAGCAAGAATATTTTTAAAATAGACGTTGATGTAAAGACTAAGGAGAAAAAAGGGACAAAGACTAGTGTTGAAAGTGAAGAGACTCTAACCGAACCGATTCGAGAAGTAAAACTAACAAGAAAAATAGAAAAATAAACATACCAGAAAGATACTTGTTAGTGCACACGGAGTCACTATTTGAATGTAGCATAGTGACTCTGGGGAAATAATGTAGTTAGTTATTTTTGTTTGAACGTATTATGTGTTGCACACTATCGTGTATATTAAATTTTTTTTATTTTTATTCAAAATTATTTTGCTGAGTGTGCTGTTTTTTATTCAAAACCTGACATTATTATTGAAGTTAAGAAAATTTGTTTGCTTTTTCATGTATTATATTGTATAACTTGAAAATAATAGACGTGTTATTTTGTAAAATGTGTGCTTTTTATTTATCTATTTGCTGAAGTTCCTGAAAAGCTTATTCTGGTGTCCATTGATTACTAATTCTTGAAAGTTTATCAATAAAGATGGCGAATGCATATTCTGATGTCCACACAGAAATTTCAAGGACAAATATCGTTCAAGAATACTGAAAATTGCAAATTGATTTGAAGTTTCTGTGACGTTCTAATTTATTGTCAAATTTGAATATGATTCTACTAATCCGCGCTATAAATAATGATGAAGAAACGTAACTATTCATATATTTGGTTTCAGTTTCAAAGGTTAATAAATGCGTGTTTCATCTTAGAAGATAATAAAAATGATGTAGTAGTAAATGTTAATATACCATAAAAAGACTGGTTCAATGAAAGAACAATCATTCGGCAAAGAATTATAAATAACTATTTTTAGGTGAATTAAATAAATAAAGTGAATAACCAGGTGGTGTGATTGGTTACAACAATATGAAAATAAAATTTAGTTTAATAAACATTCTCAAAAAAGTAGATTAATAGTAGTAGCAGCTTACATCAATTATGTATTTATTAGTAAATAATGATCTATTCGGTATTTCCTAATACCTCTCTATTTATTTGTCGATACTCATCACAATTTGTGAATTGAAACGATCTATTTCTAAGTTAGGCTTTATAAAGATTGACTTAAGATCAACAATGGGCGAAACTAGGTTAGTAGCATTGTCCCCTTCAGTTGAGCATGGCTATTCGTTGAAAACAAACAACGAAAAAAGATCTTTGTAGTATACTTATAACATGTGTTGTATTTGAAAGTTACATATGTTTTACAAAGGTTTTAATAATTTTATTAAAGCTGATAATTTCAAAATGACTGTTTTTTTCTTTTAGTGCTAGGTTTTTTATTTTGTAATGAGAAAAAATGTGTTAGCACTGGGTATCTTAATGTCTAAATCCGTCCCTATTTGCGAAACATTCTTAAAACTGCGGATAGCTTTACTACTTTTTATTCTATAACGGACAATGAAATTAGTCAGCAAAAGCTATTTTCGATACAGAAGACTATGAGGCTTATTCTGGTAGCACTTGGTTACCGAGCGTAGACATTGGAAGTCGATTATTGATAAATAAATATTTTCAATATTTTCAAAGAGAAAAAGTGACCTATTCCGGTTGGAATATTGCAAGTGATTTCAATATTGATTATTGAAATGGAGACTTCATGTGGCTGCGGTACCAACATAAAAAAGGAGAATAAAATATGAAATAAATTTGTTTTGTCTTTTGCCAAAGATTAATTCTTTGCTTTTGTCAAAGATAGCAAACTACTGTGGTTTATTATTTTCAATTTACTTTTTATATGTTTAACAACTCTATAAAATTGTTAGAGAATTCATTAAAATTACTGGAGATAGCTTGCCATCGAAATACTTCAAGCTGTGTAGTAAAAATGTATGAAAATTCAAGATATAGGTACCAAAATTATTGCAAATATGAATTTACAGAATAATTTAATCATTATTTACTATTTACTATTTGTTCAGGCCAATAAGGTATATCTTTTTTAAACAATTCTCTCTCTCATTACTGTTGCATTTTACTTTTCTGAAATTACAGCTTTTGTTTTTATTGTTGACGGCAAATTATAGTAGCTTTCTGCATAGTAGAAAGAAGCTGTTCTTAGTAATTTTAAGTGTTCATTGTAGACCGAAAAGTAGTAAACGGATCCGTAGTTTTAATGACGTCTCGCACAAAAACGTGTTTCTATTTTCTAAATTTCCTAAAAAAGCCGACTATAGTTTTTATCATTTCCATCGTTGAAATCGAAAGGAAAATACCGTTAATATGCAATATTTTTCATGAGAGGATTCTTGTTTATTTAGTGCTATAAATTTCAGAGAAGTTAAAATCCGTAACAGCATGTTTTCGAAAATTCCACTTGAACCTTTTTTAAGTGAAAGTAAAGGATTTCTCCGGATTTCTTCTACATGTAACAGATTTCTTTTTATGATTTTGTTTCTGAGTATCTTCTGAAAATATTTATTAAACTAAATGTTATTTTCATTTAGTTGTAACCTAATAAAATCACTTATTTATTCAATTTATTTATTTAACTTACCTAAAAATAATTCATTGAACCAATTATTTTTTGTTCATCATTAACATTCACTACTGCATAACTTTCAAGCTGAAACACGCATTTACTAATCTTCGAAACTGAACCAAATTTATGGATACTTACCTTTTCCCATCACTATTTATACCCCAGATTAGTAGAATTATATCCAAATTTAGAATAATTAAATTTGAATTTCACAAAACACTTATATAAGTTAGGCTATGCGAATTTTTCAATTTCCAGTGTTGTAAAGAGTCCTCCCAGCTACTACTTAAATTAACAGATATCTTAGACAAAATTGAAAAAAATCAACCACCAGAATATGAACTTGAAATGTCAGTGTGGACTTCAGAATATGATTTCGTCATCTTTATTGATGAACTGTCAAGAATCAATTCAATAGACACCAGAATAAACTCACCTCAACAAAAAAATTGTAATTTCAGAAGAGTAAAATTCCACAATAATGATAATGAAGAAGAATAATTATAAATTCTCTTAAAAAAGATTTAGACCTCACATGCTGGCCTTAATACAAAAAATACGGATTAAATTTTTTCTACTATAAATCATATTTTTAATAATTTTGTACACGATCAATCTTCATACATATTTATTACACAGAAATAACCGTGGCAAGCTATCTCCAGCAATTTTAATGAGCTATCTAACAATTTCATCGAGTTGTTCAATTTAAGACAGGCCTTTTTTAAATAAATATAGTTTAAAAAAAACTAAAACACACGCTTTTAAAGCACATCAAACTAAAAAGTGAAAAATAATTATTAATATAAACTGAAAACAATAATGAACGAAAAATACTAGTATTATTGTGAAAAAAGCGTGGGTTGCTCGATATACTAAAAATATGGCACAAAGCGCCCCACGCTTTTTTCACAATAATACTAGTATTTTTCGTTCATTATTGTTTTCAGTTTATATTAATAATTATTTTTCACTTTTTAGTTTGATGTGCTTTAAAAGCGTGTTTTTTAGTTTTTTTTAAACTATATTTATTTTTCACTTTTTAGTTTGATGTGCTATGCAAGCGTGTTTTTTAGTTTTTTTAAACTATATTTATATTGCTTATTGATGCTGATATTATAACATATTACGATCCAACAGATACTTCTGAAAAAAAATATATTTTTTTTCAGCCATAGACGAGATTTGAACTCACGCCCGAGGAGTCCGTCGTTTCGCGTCGACTAAGACTTGTGCCTTAGCCCGCTCGGCCATCGAACGAACTGAGAATCACGGAATGTACTAACAGTAATAAGCCACTTGCTCTCACGCAGAGGATACGTGAGGAAAGGAAATTATTTAATTCTGGCGATCCTGATCAGGATAATGATATAAACTTATCAAATTATTGTATTGTTACCGGTTCTTCGTAAGTGTACAAAGTTTCAATTAAATCTGTCCGTTTAAAGTGGGTCAAAATCGAGTCCAAAGAGTCGGTTACAAACAAACAAACATACAAGTGAAGCTAATATAAAGGCGTGTTAAAAATAAATTGAAAAAATGATAAACCACACTAGTTTTCTATCTTTGGTAAAAGACAAAACATCTATTTACTTCATATTTTTCCCTTCTTTTTTTATATTGCCATTTCAATAATCAATGTGTCAACCGGAATAGGTAATTTTTTTCTCTATTGAAAATTTTCAATTATCAATATTCAACTTCCAATGCCTACGCTGCCACCAGAATAAGCCTCATTATCATTATTATTGCAATTAGAATGATTTATATTTGAAAGTATTTACTAAAAAAAACCGCTGCCACTTACTTGGGGATCAGAACTTCCCCACCGTAGTAAAACTCAACGTGTGGTGGGGTTTATAATAAAAGTAATTTTTGACGTTTCAAAAAGTCACATTTTTTGACATTTCAAAAAAAGTCCCATTTTGACATTTCAAAAAAATCACTTTGATGTTTCAAAAAAGTCACATTTTTTGAAGTTTAAAAAAAAATCACATTTTGACGTTTCAAAAAAGTTACATTGGTGGAATGTCACTGATACTTTTTTTTAGACATTGGGACCGATTTTGCTCATCAATGAACTCAATCTCTTCCCTTGGATCTTTAGAATGTGTGTACCAAATTTGAAAGCTTTATCTCAAAAACTGTAGCTGCTATCGCGAACCAGACAGACACACAGACAGAAAAATTTTGTGTATCGTCATAATTAGTCGAGATTCTTCCAGAAATGTAATAAAAGCTTTCAAAATTTATTTCACGAATATATAACATCCTCACTTTGAGGGGTGAGGAAGTAAAAAACAAAAAATAAATAATTTTACTTAAAAAAAAAACTTAATTAAGTATATTGGGCTTTCTCAATCGCAATTGACAAATAAACATCTTCTAAGTATACTTAAAATCAAATTATTAATAAATTAACTCCTATTCCCGCGAACAGTATTTGTCAATTTCCGTAAATTTGGTAGGAGCAGGAATTTGACGCGGGTTTAATTACATTACAGTAAAAAAACAATATGACTTAATGGGTACGCCCGCATAAAGAAAAAATTGCACGGTGGAAAATGCAAAAATTGCAAATGGCAGAAGGATGCAAACCGTGGACACGTGTTTCTGACTAATTGGTCTTCATCAGCACGATGTAGCTGAATTCCTTTAGTGTCTTTTTTGAGTTTTGTCCACCAATTTAACTCAGCTACACCGTGCTGATGAAGACCAATTAGTCAGAAACACGTGTCCACGGTTTGCATCCTTCTGCCATTTGCAATTTTTGTATTTTCCACCGTGCAATTTTTTTCTTTATGCGGGCGTACCCGTTAAGTCATATATATATATATATATATATTTATATATATATATATATATATATATATTTATATATATACATATATATATATATATATATATATATATATATATATATATATATATATATATGTTCCATAACCTATGGCATATGAAGAGAACAAATAAGTTCAAATCGATCTATGTCTGGTTAGGAATTGACAAATGATATTGGCTATCGATCTAACATGATTTGAAGGTGTAATCCAAGCAGGTCGGGGTATTTGCCCGCTGAGTAGTTGTTTTCTTCAAATCATATTTAATATATATATATATATATATATATATATATATATATATATATATATATATATATATATATATCAAATCTGGGTAATTATTTTGGAAATAAGTACTGTAATAAGTATACATCTGTCCCAATAGATGAAGAAAATCATTGATTGTTCTTGGAGTATCTCTAATTTATAGGGATCGTCGAAAATAATTCCTTCCACATTATGATGCCTCATTCAAAGGCTACCTTCCCTGGGTTTCATTGTTTCTTTTTTAGGACTCTGTGGATATCTCCATGGGCAACATTATAAATAATAGGCACGGGTCTAATACCCTCACTCTTGGCTGTAGCATGATTTTGTAGTCTTAAAGACCGTTGGTAGTTGATTATTTTAATATAAAATAAACCACTATCAATGAAAATAAGTTTCAATAATGGCCTACCTAAAGGATTCTAAAGATTCTCATGTTCCTTTTTTGACGAGATTTCAAAAACAGTCCGAGCTGATGTTTCAATATTTCAACCAACTGTAGAATTTGTACTTCTAGTTTTTTTAAAACCATGGATAAAATTGGTTTATAGTAAATGCATTTTTTGATTCGTTGGTGACAACAGTCGAAATTTGTTCAATTCACATAGACGCAGAAGCATTTTGAAATTTAACTAAATTATTAAGTAGATCGCATCATTTTTTTCTCAGTTTAGTCTAAGAAATTTTCAATGCATAATGATATCGAAAAAGAAATACTTTGGGTTTTGAACATTTTATTTGTTCATTTATTAGCTCTAAGCATTTTTTCGAATATTATCCGAATTTGAGTACTGAGTCTAATAATTGGTACAATTTTTTTTGTTCTTAAAGATGTGTAACCAACCAATTCTGACTAACTTTCTATAACACTTATATTTTAAATTTAATTTTAAAAAACGATTTAACGTAAAACGATTTACGATATACAAATTATAGAAAGTATTCACCCTGTAAGTTCCTTTATATATATCAACGCATGTTTCTAGATAAGTGCCTTTTTATTTTTGCTTTTAAAGCCCTGTCATATTTTTATCTTTTTATAATGAACCCAACTCGACTCTCACATACCATTGATAGGCTGGACCGAACACTTGTCGGACATTTCGACAAATAAGTCTTGTGGTGTGGAGTGATTTCATTAAATTACGTTTCATTAAAAGAACATGAAACGGTAATAAAGCAAATCACGTTTATTTAGATTTAATTTTTGATACGTTAACACTGATTTAGGTCAAGTAACGCTGCATCGTGCGAAACAGAAATTTTTACTATTAAATGCAAAACCATTAGTGTTGTTTATTAAATTATTTAATTATATTGTACAAGGCTATAATCATTTCGTAGTGAAGTGATGAGAGTAAAATTGTTCAAGAGTGTTAATTTTTCTTAACTCATAGTTAATGTCGTCATATTTTCGAGATTATGTCAAATCAATTAAAATAATTGGGTGGAAGTGCATAGCCTTCGCTTACCTGTTATAAACAATCTAAGATCATCTCAGTGAAAAAATAAATTCAACATGTAATATTCCAAGAATAAAGTATGAAGATTTCATCGTGTAATTGTAAATGTGTAACTGTGTATGTAACACAGTTTGCAAATACCATCATTAGTAATAATTACTAATAGTACATAACTTTGTTATTATTATTATTATTATAATTACTATTTTACAAATAGCAATAAATACTAAAATTAATACCTAAATACAAGATACAACGTCACAACCCTCTCACTTTATTTAATTGAAGAGTAAATAAAGTAGTCACATAAACTTGATGATTTATAAAATTTGTATCACACAAAGACGTGATTAGGCTTTAATCATCAGTGATTAAGCTTTAATCACTTCTTTTTTGTATGTTACAAATTTTATAAATCATCAAGAAGTGTGTGTGGCTACTTTATTTAATCTTCAATTAAATTATTAAAACTTTGGTATCTTACATTTTGATATTACTATTTGTAAATTAGTCTCACCTGTTCATTGGAATATACGGTGATATTTTTTTATTATATCTTTATTACTATTATTACTATTTCTATTTAATGATATTTCATGGGTTTTCATTAAATAGCTTACAGGATCAAGTCATACAAGAATAGTTATTTTGTTTTGACAACATTTTTTTTAATTGTGATTATGTTTCTAGTGCTTACCAATAGGGTAATTATTTTTAATTGTTCTGTAGTCATTTCAAATTTTAAATTTCAATCCCATAAATTATTTTCTAATGATTTAAAGTTAAAAATTGTTTTGATAATTCCAAGCGTTTAATTTGTGTTCAAATCTTTTTTGGTTCATAAATACGTAAAAACTCAGAAATACACAAAAATGAGAAAAAATTATACATGCACAAGATATATTATATTTTAGAAGATGTCCCAGATTTAAAGCAGTAGATAGTAATGGGAGATAGAGCACACTTAGCTGAGTTCAAAACAACCCCAAACTTACCCTTGAATATTATCCTTTTATGAGATCGTTTTTTGACTAAAACTGTATTCGGCCATATTTCTGGAACGGCTTCAAATATTTGAATAAAATTTAGTACAAATATCATACTCTTTTAGTCCATGCAAAATCATAATTCACTTTGGAAAAATTTCAGGGCGGGACTCTATTTTTATAATGTTGCTCTTAGTTCCGATAACATCACCTTGTATATAATTTTTTGGTAAATAATAGTAAACGTTTAAAAAGTCAATGCATCATCATATAAAATAGTGTCGTAATATTTGATGGTACATTTAAGGCTATTCTCCAATAAATTTTCAAAAATACTGATTGACAAAATCTTAAATTCTGTAAATTGGTCAGTCAACTAATTAAAGTCACCATTTTATTAATTTTACTTAAATAATCTACACCAATTAAAAATCTTCATTTTTTTTGAAGAAGAATTGCACATTTATTGAGAAATAATGGTGCGTGTAGAGTTGGATGCGCTTAAAATTCCATGAAGAAGTTATTGGTGAATTTGTGCCGGGATGCTAGTTTTTCTGATGCTTAATTTTTTTTTCCAATTTCAGAGCCCTCTCATGCCTAAACGAATGGACTTTGTATACCAATATGTAAGTTTGGTTAAATCGAATTATTGGACGCAAGAATACGAAATTATTCGTTATTCTGGGACACCCTGTAAAAGTAAATTAAATGTACAAAGGTATTTTTCCAGACTTTCTTCTTTTTGTCTTAATTAATTGAATTATAAAATGAAAATGACATTTTTTCAGTATAGTAGATGCCAGACCGCCTTTTGCAAAAAACTACACAAAGACTACATACAATTCTACTGCAATTATCCACAATATTTTATTTACAGACACCGTTAGTTAAGAGTAATTTCTCTCCAGTGTATTTCTTTATAGGAGATGAGACTTCGACAATCATGTACCATTAACAACAATTAATTATAATTAATCACATATGTCTGAAAAATATTTAGAGAAGCTTATAATCAATATTATTAGATACGTTATTTATGTATGATAGGAATTAAGAATGAAGCTGTCATTGAAGAGTTAATCATAAAGAATAATCTTTAGCATATACAAGGTGTCCCAATATTAAATGTCAATATCCTGAGGGTTGATTCTAGGCACAGAATTGAGATGTGTGAGCCATATTGGCTTCCATCAGTCCAAAGCACAATATTTAATATGCCCCGATTTCTTGTAAAGCTTGCACTTACTAATAGTGATAGGGATGTAAGCAACTGTGACTTTGGTAGTGGTAATGGTGGGGGAGGCTGACGTCTGTCAAGTAGGCCTCTTTTACCAATCCCCAGTTATCTCCTCAGCCATGTACTTCTCGTGCTCCCTCGTTGAATTTTTCCGATTTTCCGATCTCTAATGAAAATCAAGATGTCACTCAATACGAGGAAACTCATCTACTCTCTTAGAAGCGCCTCAGAACCAAAGATGTTAAGTTTCAGGCACCGAAAGGCTTCACATTATCCCAGGAGTGGTAAGACGTTTCTTCACTACTCCTGCATCCTGGATATGTAGGGTTTTCTCAATACCTACCAATGATGTAGGCCTCCTAAATCTGTAGTGGCCTGTTAGAACTCCGACTAAAAGATTCAGAGTCTTCCAACTGCGGCCCAGTAACCAAACCGATCTCGAATTGTTTGGTCCCGTCACAAAATCTTGAGTTTTCCTACTGACCCTGTTGGTCCTCCAATGCTTCCTCAGTGTCTGGTGGGCCAATTCACTGAGGGCCGTATGTATGACCTGCATTCTTGTAAGACCTAACATAGACTCATGCCCGAGACAGGGTTCCTCTACTTTAAGTCTAGCTAATTCATCGGCCTTCTAGTTGCCTGGAACTCCGATATGTCTCGGGACCCACACCGGTCCCACTTGTTTATGCCTGGAAAGCTCTTCTAGGATGTCCCCACACTTCTGAATGAGAGCTGATCTCGTCCTGGGAGAGCACAGCACTTTTAGAGCAGCCTGGCTGTTGGAGCTATGTATACCATTTGTTTGTCCCCGTTCGTAACAACAGCCTTACCTGCCATCGCTAGGATATCGTAAAGCTCTGCCTGGAAGATCGTGGTGTACGAACCGGTCGGTTACCAGACCACAGAACCATACTGGAGCCTCGGTCTGATGATCGCCATGTACAGCGGCACATTACAGTGGCTTTAATATGCTCCATACTCTACATTTGGTAATTCCGGTATGTCGCGAAATTTGGTGAACACTGATCTGAGGATTAATTTAAATCTGAACAATTACCTCCTCTTCATCTTTAATGTTTACGTTAAGTCTTCCGATGGTATGTATCTTGCTCAAGTTTACATTTTTCCACAAATGTCAGAGGACACTTTCAAAAATAGTATTATGAGGAAATCTGCTGTTTGACTGGTGTCCCCCATAATCAGCTACTGCACGTCTCGATTTGTCGTTGCAAAATCATAAATAAAATGCATCTCATATGTAAATCTTGGTACTTGGATAATCAATTTATTTCACTAGCGTTAAATACTGTAACTTTGGCAGTAGTAAACTGACGAGACTTGTATCATTGACAACATGCAAACATTGTTTTATGCAAAAAGTTAAATGCATGACATACTTGGATAATTAACTTAAATGGTTTCGGAGCTCCAAAATAAAACCCCATTTCTGCAGGCCATCTTTGAAGAACCCCCTTATGAAGCACTTTCGGACACTAGTTCATTAGACATTTTGTTGTTCAAAATTAAATATCCTATCTGTGCGTTGTCGTATGGTCATTTACTTCTGGGACATCCTGTATGTGACATGTTGTATGTATTTTTTTTCGTTTAGTGCCTTTATAATATTTGTAATTGTAATTATTATACTTACTTCATATCTGACGAAGGTATTAATCTGGCATTTTCATCATGATTAAGGTCTCTGGAGGTCAATTAGGTAAAATTCAGCATTAAATGAAAAATTACTCTGTTTAATAAAGGTGAAGATTAAGTCCTATGGGAGAGGTGAAGCGCTTTATTTATTGAATATAAAGTTACATTCTAACCTTACAACAGATAACAGCAACAATCTGCAAATAACTTTGTATAATTGCGCCTTTCCTCTCACTTAGCACGATCCAACTCGGTGAAGAACGTGATTAGAAGGAGGTGTCTAGTAGTAAAATTGACTGAGTAATACAGAACTTTTTAACAAGTCAATAATAAACAGTAAATGGCATATTAACGCCATCACGACAGTAGTTATTATCTACAATTTATTGATATCGGATGAAAGAACTGTAATTGTTCAGTAAGCAAACAATTTTTACTGCTATATAGTCCGAGGCTGAGTAGGAAAGTCATTGATTAGTACAGCTTTGCAGTGTATTAGTATTGGGTGCGACATTTTCAGAAACTGGCATGAAGTGATTAACGATTTCAAAGAACAATAATTATTTTTATGTATGACCGGTCTTAATTGGTCACTTTATATGCTTGATTTGAGGGCCTAAAGTATTACTTTACAGCCCGCCGGGCCGGAAAAATATTTTACGGCCTATCTAGGGCTTTGGTCTATTTTCCATACAACATTTTCGACTTCTGAGGCAACAAGTCCAACGTTATAGGCTCTAACCCTTCCCTAATTTCTGGTGGAGTATAGGAAAATAAATTTCCATCCTCTTTCATTTCCAGTTCAATTATAAAACACAAAACACCTCGAAAAAACAATTTTAAAACTCTAAGCCACAAAATTACAATATGGCCTTTATTTACATTGTTATTTGCATTAATTTTTAATTCGAATTCAAAAACAAATTCGTACCTGTCGATAAAAATATACCTTTGATACACGGAAAAAAAATTGTTGTCATAAATACTACAATTGTATGGACTTTTACTACAAATTACGATACAAGTAGAGCCAAAAACAAATTGTACTTTTCAAGAAGAAATTGTAGTAAAATTAAACTACAAATTATTAGATTGTTTGCAACACAAACTTGCAAAAATATTCAAAAGAAAGAGTGGCTGGCACAATTTCGATGTTCAAATTTGTACTACAAAGTATGGTCATGAAGTATTGTAGAAGATGCTACCAAAATTTTTAATAATAATTTACTGTTTTATGTTTGGACATTGTTCAGATTTTTGTTGACTGTTCTACTACAATGTTGTAAGATATATTGTGAATTTTTGTAGCTACATTTCCTACATAAATCAATGAAAACTTAAGTTATTATTATAACCGTTACGTACAATACTAGTATATTTATCAATCTTTGACTACAAGGAAGCCATCGCACATGAACAATTATTTAATGCTACCCTAAATAGTCAAACAACCCATGGCTTGCCATTTAGGATGTGCCAATAAAAATTCCCAGATGAAATATTTCGGAAACTATTCGAAGATATTTAAGTTCTGTTAAAGCCCATTGCTAGAACATATAAATGGCTTTAGTTTTGAATACAAATAGTTTTTTAATATGGTAAGAGATAGATCGCGCTGCGCTACAAAGAATTTCTTGGATGACAGGAACTTAGAAATGTCATCTATGTTAAAGAGAATTTAATTTCAATTAGATTTCGTTATATGAAAAAAATTCAACCGTATTCGAGAAATTTGAGTTTGAAATATTTAATTTTTGAAAAACTGAAATCGCCTTAACTTTCTTACAATAAATTTTAGGCAATAGTTCGTTTGAAATTTTTTTCATAGAAAGATAGTGTGAATCATGTGGCAATAAAACTTTTTTATAACTTCAGGTTAAATCGGTAATTACGTTTATTACAATTTTAAAGCACCCGCCCTCATATTTTATTAAACACTATCAAATAAAAATATGTTCCATGTATTCTTTCCAGTGCAACCATAGTAGCAATAGAAGAAATATTAACGTGGGAGAAGAAATACATTTTATATTGATTACGTTCACCTTAATGAAACAAAACGACTTCATCCGCAAAATACAATCATAGGTGCCTTTGGAAATCTTCATAAACAATACTGTCAATATTGACATTGCTTTAGACATTGTTTTGGTTTTTGATTGTTAAATGATGTGTATTTAGTTCTTGTATTTAGTTAAATTGTTATAAAACATGGTACTTCATACAAATTGGGATAAATTAAACATGGTTTTAATTTATGGAGAATGCCATAAAAATTCTTCTGCAGCTGTGGATTTATATGGAAGCCGTTTTCCTGAGATCAAGCCCTGATCGTAAAGCTTTTGTAAGTTTATGTGCTAATTTAGATAATTATGGGGAAGTTTTAAAAAAACAAAAGCACTTAGAAGAAAGCGAGCTACAACAGATGAAAATACAGTGTTAGTGTTAGAAACAATAGAAAATAATCCCCACACATCATTACGTAAGTTAAATGAGCACACTAATATTTCTGTAGCTTCGTGTAGAAGCATTCTAAAAAATAATAAACTTTATCCATATAAATTTCATTTGGTGCACCACTTAAGACCTGGAGATAATCAGCGCGGACTAGGTTTTTTGGCATATATTTCCATTATCTTAGAGGAAATTCCTAATTTGCTAAATTAAATTATGTGGAGTGACGAATCTAAATTCCATAACAACGGAGTAATAATTAGACATTACTGTCGATACCGGTCTAAAGACCTAAATGGATGAGACAAACCGGATTCCAGACAAAATTTGGGGTAAATGTTTGGTGTGGCATTGTAAATGGATACATTGTTGGTCCATATCTTTATCATGGAAATCTAAATGGTGAACATTATTTAGACTTCTTACAAAATAATTTACCTGTGCTATTGAATAATTTACCAGTTCAATTAGATACTATGTGGTCTCACCAATCTGGAGCTAGCCCACATAATAGCAATATTGTGGTAAATTATTTAAACCAAACATACCCAGGAATATGGATTGGTACAAATGGGGTACTCAAACGGAAGCTAGATCTCCTGATATTATCCCATTGGATTTCTATTTGTGGGGTTATCTGAAAAGTGAGGTTTATAAAGAATTTATCACAGACATGGCTGACCTTTATAATAAAATTTATGCAAGTGTTGGTGTCATCAATAGGAATACACTATTTAAAGTTTGTGGGGTTGAGCTATTGAATAGATTCTCCATGTGTACAATCGAAAATCGCAATATTTTCGAACACCTTCTTCCATAAGTTATTACTTGTCAGTTTATTTTTGTTTTTATTAAAATAAAAAAAAATATATTTCATTGTTGTTTCCTTCATTGCTAAGTTACTACTATGGTTGCACTGGAAAAATGCATTGAACATATTTTTATTCAATATTGTTTAACCTGAAGTTGTAAAAAAAAAATTATTGCCACATTATTCACACTATCTTTCTATGAAGAAAGTTTCAAACGAACTATCGTCTAAAACTTAATGTAAGAAAGTTAAGGCGATTTTAGTTTTTCAAAAATTAAATATTTTAAACTCAAATTTCTCGAAAACGATTGGATTTTCGAATTATTTTCATATAACGAAATTAAATTCTCTTTAACATAGATAACATTTCTAAGTTCCTGTTACCCAAGAAATTCTTTGTAGGGCAGCGCCATCTATCCCTTAACATATTAAAAAACTATTTGTATTCAAAACTAAAGCTAGTTATACATTCTAGCAATGGGATTTTAGAGAACTCAAATATCTCTAGTAGTTTCCGAAATATTTCACCTGGGAGTTTTTATTGGCACACCCTGTTTATGGCATGCAAAATATACTACTATTGTACGTAACGGTTATAATACAACTTAATTTTTCACTGATTTATGTAGGAAATGTTGCTACAAAAGTTTACAATATATTTTACAACGTTGTAGTGACAAGAACCTGAACATGCTCCAAATATAAAATAGTAAATATTATTATTAAGTTTTAGTAACATCTACAATACCTCATGAATGACTATAACCACACTTTGTAGTACAAATTTGATCGTCGAAATTGAACCAGTCACTCTTTCTTTTGCAAATTTTTGCAAGTTTGTGTTGCAAATAACCCAATAATTTGTAGTTTAAATTTACTACAATTTCTTCTTAAAATTTAGTACAATTTGTTGTTGTTCCTATTTGTATCGTAATTTATAGTAAAAGTCCATACTATTGTAGTATTTATGTGGCATTTTCAATTGACTAGCAGTTAAATACAACTGCATGTCCACATCTCATCGTTACCTATTATTTAACGGAATCAATTCTTTCGATGAAATGAAATGAAATGATATGTACGTGATGTAATGCAAAAGCAACGACCTGATGGTAAACAATTCTCATGGCGACCTATTGCTTGTATGAGTATATCTCTAAATTAAAACTATTACTACAATTTTGGAACAGATTTTACTATTTATTCGCAATGCCACACAATTTGTAGCGAAATTTTCTGTTAACCTTATTTTGTAGAATGCTTGTTTCAGTTTAACAATGACTGCGGGCGGTTAATTTTCTACACGTTATACCTAGTTGATATCTTACTTTGATGTAACTGGTTACTTTTACCATCCTAAGAGAACAAACAGTTAAACAATGTAATATATTGTTTATAACAATAACAATTTTACTGTAAATATTTAGTCCTTTCATATGTATTATGTAATAATGAATTACAAACTTTGATGAGGGCAACTATACATCATCATCCGTGTGTGTTTTTATATCGGGAAAAGGCCTTCGATACGATTAGTAATAATTAAATATAAAATAAAATGGAGCATTTTGGTGTCAGAGGGATTTGACACGATCCACTTAAGAGCTATTTCAGAAAATAACATAAACCTTAAAAATAGGAAGTCATGAGCATTACAAAAGCCACACAGAGTGAAATCCCTTTGGAACATTTTGCACAATGTTGTGGAAGAACGTCTTGTTGCATTTTTTTAAACAATTGTATAATTGCAAGGCACAACGTTATATAGTTTTATACATTTTAATTGTGCATAATTCTTGTACGTTTTATTTATCCAATAAAGATTTAGTTACAATGAATTTGTTGGAAACTTCGACTAACAAATTGGCGAAATTTAGAGTCAAATTTATTTATTTTTATTCAAAAGTTATAGCAAATTAGGCTTAATTTATTGTTAAGCGTGTCCCTAAACTATATATTTTGTTACCATTCTATTTACAGTTAATTTTAAGTAACTGTTTAAAAGGTTTGCACAGATTGTGTAACATAAAGATGTGATTTTATAAACGGATACTGACAAATTTGTCAAAGTATGGGCCCCAACGTATTTATTTCCGTTAAACAATAATAGTAAGCTATGCCTAATTTTATCAATGCCGCCCTCACAAACTGGGTAATTTAATAACATACTACTATTCACAATAAATTTGGCGATATTGTTATAAAATTTTTCATAATTGTTTCATTTGTTTCACATAAAGATAATCATTCTATACTGCTATTGGTTAAAAAATTGTAAAGGTCGTGCCCGCCACGCTAAGCATATAGGTAACGCGTGTCGCGAAATTACGCAATCTGTGGATTTCTCATTTAGAAATTGTGGAAAACTAAAAACATACTCTCTTAAAAAACTATAAACATTGTGTCACTTAAGAGCACTACTTTTTGTAAATATGTTTTACAAGTGAAGAGGTTTAGATGCGAAAGTTTGTTTAGAAAACCTTCACAATATATTTAAAAATTTTACACAAATTGTAGAAACTAACTTAATCTGCTCAGAGATCTGTTCCACAAATGGAATGAAATGATGTATTTTTATGCAACCATAATTCAAGTTTGTAAAGAAATCAATTTATGTGATTTTTAAGTTTGTACAAAAATTACAATGTTAATGCATAAACTGTACAAAATCATTGCTCCAAAAATGTATTATTTATTTGCACAAATTGTTCCTGTCACTTTCTTAAGACCAATTTGGAGTACAATTTTCTTCAATTGTGGTAAAATATCACACACATTTTTCCCTGTGCACGTTCAAGTTTTTGTAATACTTCTAATAATTCATGAATACTTTAGGATTCATGAATATCAAAAGTATTCAAGGAATACCATTTGTTAAGTATTGAATACTGAATACACTGCTAGAACATATTGAGTACGAATACTGAATACTCTCAAGTAAAAGTATTGAATACTTGAATCCTGAATACAGAAATATTGTACTGAATACTACTCGTGAATACAATGTATTCGAGTAATACCCAGCTCTGCTTCAGATCTAAGTAAAGAATTTAATATTTTAAGTTCTATATAGGTATGGTAAGAAATTGTACATACTATGTCTAGGATTTTACTGAAATATTAAACAATAGAACGTTGATTGGGGGTTACGTTGCTGATTGCTCATTGATGTTTCTTGTCCATTTTGACAGTCGCTGTCCGTAGTGTATTATTTTGTATGCCTAGTAGTTTTTAATTTCTTATACTTAATATAAGGAAGTATAGTAATCGTGATTTTTTTTACCTCGAGATTTTGATTAATTTATACGTTTTGAACCCTTCTGAATCCATTCTGACTATTTTCCGAATGATGTCTGTCGATGTGTGTAAATGTATGTGTGTATGTATGTAACCGCGATTATCCAAAAAATACTACTTGGACACTTCCCAAATTTGGCAGTTAAGATTGTCAACAACATTTTAGGTCACACATTAAATTTGGTGATTGTGGTACCAACAGAAGTGACACAATGAATGAAGGAAGAAAAAAAGCACAATTTGGAAAAAAAAATTTTGCATTTCTGGACGAATCTCGACGAAATATAATGGAAATATATAACTTTATGGAAAAAATCTGTCTGCATGTCTGTAGTATCGCGATATCAGCCACAGTTTTTGAGATAAAGCTTTCAAAATTGGTACACATGTTCTAAAGGCCAAAGACAATGATAAATTCGATGATGAGCAAAACTGTCCAGCTGAAGGGAGGTCCACGGGACCCAACCTTTTTTGTATTTGCCTTTACGAAAAAATATATTCATAATGAAAGATTATAAATCATGTCTACTATATCAAGCCAATAAAATATATTTTCCAATTACTTAAATAAAGCTGATGTAAACTTAATTTTTTTATACATTTGACCTCATAAAATGGTAGGATAAATTTAACAGTTTGACATTTGGAATGTCTAATTTAGTTACAAAAATGTCAATGTCAATAAGAAGGAATCATTAAAATATATGACATGAATTATTATTGACAGTATCGAATGACGCTGATAATTAATTATTTAAAAATTTTAATGAAACATTTCAAGGTGCGCTATTAAAATTTAATTGAGATAAGTGAAGAATAAATGCAATGATTTTTTTTAGATCAGGATGATATATACTGGTATAAGAAAGTTATGTGCTGGCCACATCAGATATTTTCTGTATAGTATGGTAGTTAAACAGTACTAGATGGGGAAGACTTAAGTAAGATTGGGCGGATGTATCATTTATATAAAAGGTGAAGGGAGATTTTTAGGATTTGGTGCAGGCTTTAATATTTGACACAACTGATACTGCAGATGCAATGATTTCTCAAACGGCATACAATACTTAAAAAAAAACATGTCGATAATGATTTGGTAAAGCATTTTTAAAAGATAAATGTTCGATCTTATGAAAAGCGGACATCATTTAAGAAGGCAATTTGTAGGCTTTTGACGGAATATCCGACTTGCAAAATGTCAAATATTTCATTTTTTCTTTTAATTTTTATATAGTTAAATGGAAAATAATATGCACACATAGTTGCGATACCAGCTATTCTTTGAATATTGATATTCGACATTCTTTTGTCATTCATTACCATTTGAAAAACGATATTTTTCTTCATCAACATCTTTAAAAGATAAAATTGAATGGTAAATCTAATATTGACTAATTAAAACTGGTTAAAATTGGAAATCCCATAGTTTTAATTCAAAAGAAATTAAAATATACAACACTTTTAACATTTAGTAAATTTAAAATCAAACGGTCGCAACATTAAAATATTGTAAGAAAAAACTTCTAATCTAATTGTTCTAGTGAATAACAATAATTACCTTACAGGAAACAAAATTCTTTAAATTCAATTCTTTTTAACACGCTTTTATTAGCTTCACTTGTATGTTTATTTGTTTGTTTGTTTGTTTGTAATCGACTCTTTGGACTCGATTTTGACCCACTTTAAACGGATAGATTTAATTGAAACTTTGTACACTTACGAAGAACCGGTAACAATACAATAATTTGATGTTTACATCATTATCCTGATCAGGATCGCCAGTCCTTTCCTCACGTATCCTCTGCGTGAGAGCAAGAGGCTTAATATTGTAAGTATATTCCGTGATTCTCAGTTCGGTCGTTGGCCGAGCGGGCAAATCTTAGTCGACGCGAAACGTCGGACTCCTCGGGCGTCAGTTCAAATCCCATGGCTGAAATAAAAAATTTTTTTTTTTTTCAGAAATATCTGTTGGATCGTAATATGTTATAATATCAGCATCAATAAGCAATATAAATATAGTTTAAAAAAACTACAAAACACGCTTTCATAGCACATCAAACTAAAAAGTGAAAAATAAATACAGTTTAAAAAAACTAAAAAACACGCTTTTAAAGCACATCAAACTAAAAAGTGAAAAATAATTATTAATATAAACTGAAAACAATAATGAACGAAAAATACTAGTATTATTGTGAAAAAAGCGTGAGGCGCTTTGTGCCATATTTTTCGTATATCGAGCAACCCCCGCTTTTTTCACAATAGTACTAGCATTTTTCGTTCATTATTGTTTTCAGTTTATATTAATAATTATTTTTCACTTTTTTAGTTTGATGTGCTTTAAAAGCGTGTTTTTTTAGTTTTTTTAAACTATATTTATTTAAACTAAGTATACCTAGCCAGTAATAAAAAGTAGGAGAATACATTCCTATCTCTGTAATAGTTTTTTTTCTCGCAAACGATTCATTTCTGTTTACATTAGCTGTTGAACCTATCTATTGTTCCTTTTATTTCTCTCAATATTTGCAACCTTATTTTATGTTACTGGTTATATAGTTTTAGCAGTTTCCTCATTGCTTTTATGCGAAATTTACATATGCGTAATAAACACCATATTTTAAATATGATTTAAATATGAAACCAATGCCGGAACTAGTGGAAATATTTTTTGTGTCGAATCAGGAGACATGAGTTCAACCCAAGTAATTAAAATTTGCAATCAATTTCTATTTCATAACAATAAATATGAAAATATAAATGACCAGTTATATATTACGGACTGCCTACTGTGGCATTATGCATAAGAAAATTAAACCAACTGAAAATAATTATTCCTAACACATTAAACTAAATTGAAAAAATGTATACAGAAAGTTTAACCTACTTATAAAATACTTGTACCTTGCTACTACTAATAAATTTAAGATTGGTATAATTACATTAAAACTATAAAATTATTGTTTTTGGAACTCCCTCAAAAATGTAAGATCATGAAAAATCACGTTTGCATTATCTTAGTAAACACTTTTCCTTTCATGCAATGAACTATCACTGAATCAAGTATGCAAATAAATAATATTTATATCAGCACTTAACGGAAATGATAAGTTAAATCAACCGAAATCGACCCTATGTATCTAGTTTCATAGTTAAAACAACCAGAAGAGAATAATCAAACAAATTTGGTCACCATACAATTTTTATTGTTATTTCGAACAAGAAATGAACTAGTTAAGTAAATAACCATTTTTTTAAATCCTACAACTTTTTTTGTTTACAAAAGCAAATCGTAGTTTAGTAATCATAATATCTTGTAGAACAACAAATTAAATAGTATTTTGACAATTTTTTTTTGGCCACTAACCATTTTTTGTTTATTGTTCTAAATTGGTATTATCTATGATGCTTCCATAATAATACAATTTAGTCGCGTACAATGTTCTGTGGTACAGTGGTGTTCAGTAAACTATTTGTTGGTACAGCCAAGTACTTACTTTAGATTACAATAAAACTTGGAGTGTATTTAGCATGTCATAAATGGCAAGCTAGGGTACTCTTTGATTACGCGGAAGTCATTTATTCACCACCACCAAATCAATATAATTTTATATTTACAGAATAATTTACCTAAGTAATATTAGAGTTAGTAAACAAATAGGAAACCCACAGAAGGTAATCCTTGGAGGATTACCTTCTTTGAAAAGGAAAAACAATACATAATTTGAAAAGGAAAAACAATACATAATGTGATATTTCTAAAATACTTTTATTATTAATTCATTTAAACATAAGTGCTTAATATATAGTTTTTGTAACAATAAATATTTTTAAGGTCTACATATTGATGTATTTGTTATCTTGATATGTTACTGATCCATTTTTTTATTTTACTTTTGAACAGATTATTAAAGTTTAACTGTTTATTTTCAGTTGAAACTAAATTATATAATTTAGGGCCGAGATACAGATAACTTCTTTGTAAAATGTTTTTTTTCCGGTTTTGGAACAACAACCGTTGAATTTACTTTATGTCTAGTGTTATAATTATGTTCAATCTGAAGCAGTTCATGTTTGTTTTTGTGTTGTCTGATTACCATTTGAATAAAAAATAATTGTCGGATATCAAATAATTTTGTATCTGCATATAAGTCGTTACTAGGATAAGTATAGGGTTTTTTATAAATAACCTTTAGGATCAATTTTTGAATTATTTCTAGATTACTTATATGGTTATTCATTGCTATTCCCCATGCGACCATTCCGTATGTAAGATGACTCTCTACTAGTGCATAATACAATATGCGCATTTGGACATGTACTATTAAGTAATGCCACAACAGACCGTCTTACCAATATTCGTTGAATTTCTTGTGGATTAAAACCACAGGTGATACAACCCAGTAAACATACAACGTCACAAAGATGTTGATAATATCCAGACACCGTTTCAAAAACGTGTCTTTTTTTACGTACAAAGAACTTAAAAATGTCGCGGTTTTACACGTTTCAGTTAATGAAATTATAAACGTTTAATATTAGTATGTGAAACTATCTTCCTGAACTCTTTAGGACGAATGAAAGTAGATATATATCGGAATAAAGGTTTTTGTTTTTGATTTGTAACTGGAGGAAATCATTCCTTATGTGTAAAAATTTTTCATTTTGGTGAATCAATATTATTTTAATCTCAATATTTTTTTAGTTCTAATCCTAAGAACTCTGTTTTTTAATTCAGTGCAATACTTGCTCCTAGACTGAGTAGTTGTTTTAATAGTTTCTATGATAAAATGTACTGGAAGTATTGTTTTTGGTTTATTATATATACCTAAAACTTTCATACTGATGCAATAATCAGATAAGAATAACAGTATAAAATATGTAAGTATTTATTATTATTATCATGTTAGGTTTGAAAAAATACTTATGTAATACCCAATAATAATTTTATTATTATTTTTTTTAGAAATGGATACATACTAAGCAATAATATTTTTTAAAATACATTACTAGTATACGTAATTCCAAAACCTTTTAAAAACGTTTCTGGCCGACCTCAGTAGACTATTCGGTTGATATGGAAGTTTTATGAACGTTTAAGAGAATGGTTATATTTGAACGCTTTAAATAACGTTAATTTCATATTGCCAAAAGGACTGCCAACATTTATCGTGAAAAAATTATATACTTTTAACGTTACGATAGACCGTGATATTGCAGAACAATGTTTATCTAAGCAGAACCGCGGGTTAATTCTACTAACTATAACAATACAGCGAACTACTATTGGGTTAGAATTACAATTCGATAATAGTTAAAAATAAAATGTACTCTTTCCTAGTTTGATTTGACAATTCAACAAATCAGTACTTAGATGAAAAAAATAATAGTCTATGTACCTATTTTTTACGCTAACGCTTGTTTTGTAATGCGATAATTTTCTATTAGTTGTAATAACAATCACCTTTTGTTTAAAAATGCCATTAACATAGTTTAATTTAACAAAATTAACGATATTGTTAGTTAAACATTTTTTTTATTAAATTAACCTATACTATTTTTTAGATCAGGTTATTTATAATATATAAATATAAATATATAATATAATATTATAATAAGTCAATGATAATATATTTTTTATTAATTTTTATATAATACACTTAAGTTGCCAATGTCTGTTCTAAAATTTATTTATTTATTTATTTTACGCGCAGTAGCTAACAACTGGTGCATGAGACTAATGCCATATTTTAACATATAGAAATACTGCAAAAAATTACGATTAAAATTTGCCAAAAGAAATTGCAAAAATTGCCTCCCCACCCAGATTATTTTTTAGCCAATTATAAAATATTAGCAAAACATTTTTTTACATAAGAAAAGTTTATTGACATAGTTCAGATTTCGTTAAAAAATGTTTTCTTTGTAAAGTTATGACATTTTGAAAGTCGCAATATTAATAACACATATAAAATAAAATTTTCAAAATATCATGTAATAGCTTTACAAAAAAAAGGTTTTTTTTAACAAAATCCGAAATTTGTCGATACATTTTCCCTTTGATTACGAAAAAAAAAAAAAAATTTCAGTTAATATTTTACAAATTGTCTACAAAATAGCTTGTTATTACTTTTATTAAGTTTTCTTAGACTAATTAAAATGGAAATGCCCTGTATAAATAATAAATGTTGTTTTAAGCTAACCGTAATTCATTACATCGCAATATAGCGAAATAAATCTGTCAAGTGACTAGTTTTCAACGAAGTGTTTGAATC
Source organism: Rhamnusium bicolor (assembly GCA_029963845.1). Taxonomy (NCBI): domain Eukaryota; kingdom Metazoa; phylum Arthropoda; class Insecta; order Coleoptera; family Cerambycidae; genus Rhamnusium; species Rhamnusium bicolor. Next base: position 1,337,876 of record JANEYF010005380.1, on the reverse strand, counting down.
GTTGACGTGAAGCTGCAATTTTTTGTGTTAACATTGCACGGTTTTACATAACCTATAGATGAAACCACAGGATGGAATTTCCTGTTAAGTGGTATCTTTACCAATAAAGATATATTATTAATATAAGTATTTACAAGCATACTGGAACTCAGATATATTTTCCAAAGCTGTTTAGAAGAGGATGTCTTCATATTTATGAACATAAAGGCTATTAAATTTATTATGCCATCACTAAAGGTATATTTATCACGTCGAAATATATGTTATTTATGGTAGAATACGTAAACATTATAATTTATGAAAACTTTATATAAAATATTGACGTTTTAATAACTCCATCATCTTGATAAATGTTAATTTATTTGAGAATTTGAATTTTAGTAAATATGTTACGAAACGGATACATTTTTTTTAATATTATAACATTCCTTGTTACTCAATTGTAAACAGACGCACCTGTTACAACATGAAAGTTGACATTAGATTAAATCAACTTAGACAAACCTATTCATTCAAATAGGTTTTTTAATCATTCTGTGGTCATCCTCGTGATGGTTAAACTATTGTTGCTAAAGGTTTATTTGAGATATTAGAGTATTCTTTGCTTAACTTAATAAATACTTTGTTATTACAGGTTACATGCCATTAGATCTGAAAGTTAGTGTTATAATACTGATCCATAAAATGCAAGTACTATTTCAACTATTTCAATACCATAGGTTGGTGGATAAAACCAAATAAATCTACGGTCCTCCTCTATCCCACTATCTCCAGCTGTTGCGTCAACATCTGAACCCATTTCAAAATCACCATTGTCACTACTGTCACTTAAATCCTCCAAATTTTCTTCTTCGATTTTATCCATTTTAAAGTAATTAAATTGTGCCCATTATGCTCTTCTCACTATTACTGCTTATGTATATGCACCGTATATTCATCTAATTCTAACTATGTAAGCATGAATGATACAGTACAATTATATTCAATGCTCTTTATACAAACATAACCATTGAAGGGGACAATATTAAGCACCAGGCCAACAACACTCTCAAGGTCAAGAACTATTTCGTTGAGGGTAAAGGTTACAGTTCAAGGCCAGGAGAAAGGGGGGAGTTTCAAGTCTAGGAGTGGGGGAAGTTTTAAGACCAGAAGTGGTGGAGGTCCAGAATCTCTCATTATTCACTACTTATGTCTATAAATTAACTTCCAGTGGTAGACAAAATTATTGAATTTATAGATTGTCAACAACCAAGAGAATATTTTAAAAGAAACTGAATTATTTATAGTTTTTTTTTTTTTAGGAAATTTCGCTGTGAATTTAAATTTTTTTATGAAAAATGGGGGTAAAACATTGGTGATGAAAAAGTTACTTTCAGTGTGTCTATTTGATTTATAGTTTACCTTTGAAACAACGGATATATCTAGGTTATTGTTGAAATTAAAGAAATATGGTATAAAAAAAGTACTTTGAAATAGTTTACAGAATAGGTATAAAACTAAAACGAATAATATATTAATTTCGGTGGACAGTGAGGGTGGAGTTCTGAGGCCACCCCTATTTGTAGTACATATCAATGATATCAGCAAATTTGTATAGAAATCATTTATTAGTTTATTTGCTGATGATCAGAGAGCGTAATGTTTGCCAGTTACGTATAATATTACATACATCTATCCCGGCTTCCTGCCACAATACTGGTTGCTGAGTTGGTGTATATATTTATTACAGGTATATAAATAAATGCGTACATATCAATTAATTCAATTATATGAAGGCTCTTTAAAAATCGTATAGCTGCCGCTTTTGAGAAATGGGCAGAATAGCATATATTTCCACTCTCTGCTGATGATGTATCACGTAATAACCTCAAAGAACTACGAGTAGTAAATACGTTAAATGGTATTGGTATTTTGAACGACTGAATTTGTGTTGACAAATTAAAATTAAATTCTAATAAAACGTATGTTGATATGATCTACATACAATTGTCAAAAAATGGAGGAAGTGATAAAAATGTGTGAGTGAAAAGCAATAAAATTGTGAATATTTCCTCAAATGACATATATGGGAGTTATTTTGAAAATTTGTGAAAATTAGTGAAACTTGTACGTGATACTCGTTACAGAAAATGAGGCATATCCTAACTGGTTATTTAAATATTAAAAATAATTTCGAAGTATTCTTTAAAATTAATGACTATTTTAAACAAATTTAAACAATTTCTTTGTTAATTACTATACACGACGAAAGGTATTAGAAAATGTCGCTGAACAAGGCGTTATAGCTTAATTGATAGATCCCCTTTGGTTTTAATGCATTTCCGTCAGCCAAGCCATAAACGAAGACCGTATCAGCAATTTCAGCATCCGTATAATTATTCATGATGAATAGACAGCGGACAATTTCCGTGCGTGCAGAGCCGACACATGGGGCAAAAAACAATAAAATCATTTATACAGAAAAATTAAAATGTGTGTAACGGTCATTTTGACCAAATGAAGTTACACTGTTTAATAGTACATAATTTTGGTGTGATGTGCACTTTAATGTTGCTTATTAGTAATATATTGTTCCTTTTTTTAGCTCCCCTTAGGCCGCCACTGGACTTCCGTTTCGCACTTGCTATCAAAACAAGGAGAGAACCTCCATATTAAATTTGTTCCATCATAGATTATATTATACCATGAATCGCACCGAAGACCAAGTATTAGTTCACTTCTATACGACAGGTGTTCTGTGTTTATCCAAGTTTTAAGTTGGCATTTCAGTGACCTATGAAAATATGTTGAATAAACCATACATTAAATTTAGTACATATCTCGTAAAATATAAATTAGTACACTTAATGATTAAGGATTAATGATTGTAATAAGTATAACTTAATGAATAGGTAATATTCTTCGCTTCGTTCCACCTGTTTTCTTAGGTTGGTACTTAAGGCATTGTCAAACGGTGGATCTCTAAATTCAGCCCACTTGACCAAATACCGCGATACGGTAAACGTCTTTTGTGTGCCTTGCCGCATTTTTTTTGTGAAACTCCCAATTCCTTGGGCTAAGGTAGTTGGAGTTTTTTTATTATGGACCTTACTTTACTTTGTTAATTTGAACTTGAATTGGTTTTATGGAACCCAACCTGTTTACTGAGCTACTTACTCTCATGGACCGTAACTAAGTCCTTGGATCTTTATATTTTTCATCCTTGGTTGGATGCACCATTTGGATTCACCCGTTGGAGTTTGGACCTTCGTTGTGTGAAGATTAATTACACTATTGGCTTCCTGAATTTCACTATCAGCATAGCAGTGTGGAACGGCTGTACCTACATGTGGTGACCCATGTAGGGTGAGACGTCTAAACCTTCGGAAGAACACTCCAGTTTCGACATTTGGTTGATTGTTTTTAAGCCTTCAGCCGAATTAACATTTTCTTTTTGGCCTTCAGCCAACCAAATTTTACTTGAAGCCTTCAGCTTAAACATATTAGCATTTTCATTTTAATGTAAGGAATTAGCTAATTCTGCTAGGTTACAGCCAATGGTGATTTTTGATTTTAAATACCTATGATTGATTTTAAGGCCACTGAGTAGCCACAGTTATAAGTTTAAGAAATCTTTACTTTTGGGCATAGGTGTTTTTTATTACAAATGGTTACTGGCGCCCTTTCTTTTTTGTCTTTTTAAGAATTTTATAATCGAAACACGACCCAGCCTCCAAACAAATAACGAGATCCGGGTAGCTACCTTCCAAGCCCTCTTAGGGAAAGGAAGTTGGTCGCATACTGTACATTTACTGTACACTTTCTTTGTGATCATAATAATATGACCTTATATATTTGGGTTATGTTGGAATGTTTGGTTTTTTTTTGTGTACCAGTAGTAAATATTAGTATTATGTCTATAGATACTGTACACTGACCAAACTATATATATCGTTTAGGGATGACATATGGTTTACAAAGATGATTATTTCGAGTTGTGTCCAGTCGTGTAAATTTTTTTTTTTTGAAAAGAGGATAATAATTTACTATTTTCACGTATGCGTTTATGAAACTAATTAGGTAGAAAATTCAACTCTTCTATGACGTACATAAACGAATTATGTAACTTTTAATAAACTAGCCATTTTATCTCAAGAGCAACTGCATGATTGGTTAGAAGGAAATTAACTTTAAAATTAGTAGCATATCAAAATTTGTTCTGTGTAATAATAACAACTAAATCTATATTTTTTTGTTTATTTTCATATTTGTCGTGGATATACCTATGAATACACGGCTAATTTCGAGTGCATATATGGTCATAGATCGATATAGAAACTACTCAATTTCAAAGAGAATTAGGTCAGTATATTTTTGTAATGGCATTTCTCTTACGAAATGAATCAGAAAGTATCCATTCTTGCCAAAAAATAATGAGTTAAAAAAAGAATAGAGTTTTGCGCGTTAAAGGGTTTTAGATAATCCTGAGGATGCATTAAAACAAACGAAACGTCGGCTAATTGAAATTTGGTTTTCTCCTATCTGCCAACCTCACCTCAATTACCTAAAAAAGTCTAGCATCGCAGTTACTCGGCCATCTGCGTCTCGCTGCAAGTCGTTTATTCCAACGGCTTATAAGCTGATCTTGAATCTTCAGAGACTTTTTTCAAAACGCTTTTGTATTGCATCCTATTATTTGGACAACTAGTTATTTGTATTGAGGACTACAAGCTTACGAAGTTTCTTTCCAATCAACCCCCCCTCGTAAGGATGCTGGTATTTAATTCAATGCAATTCTTGCTTCCAGACTGAGAAGTTGTTTTAATAGTTTCAATGATAAAATGTATTTGAAGTAGTGTGTTTAATTTGTTATCTACCTAAAACTTTTATACTAGTGCATTCAGATAAGAATGGCAGTATAAAATATAAAAAATTATAGGTATTAATTAGTATTATGGTAAGCACAAATATCTTTTCTACAATAAATTAGTATTATGAATAACTTTTGTTCTTAACGTCTTATTTTATTTCAACAAATAACTGACTACTATGGGAAAAAGGGGCAGTTCTAACAAAGTAGCTTCATATTCCTAAAATTGCATCCTAAACAACTTTTCTTATTGGAATTTTTGCATATATTGAAAAATTAATGTAGTTCGTTGATTTATAAAACATCCTGCATAACTGTTGGAAAATTTTTTTGGGTAAGGGTCCTTATTTTGAGACCCTTACCCAAAAAAATTTTCCAACAATTAATAAGTCGGTCTAAAAACTTTTCTATTACATCCTGCATAACACCGATTCAACTCATTTTTTGATATACCATGCAGAACTGATTCCCAAGTTCCAGTCCAAAATTCGAAATTTGTCTATTACACTTCTTGTTACTTTTATCGTGGGACAGTGTACATGCCACTACGCCTGATACCAACAGTAAAACATCAATATTAATATTACACAAAGCATTTACCACTATTTCCTCAACTGTTTGCGCATTGGTTTGCAACACCCGTCTATTGCATATTAACAGTGGAGGTGTGCTCTGAACAGTACTTTTGTGACGTAACAAAATGGTATGTTGCGTTACGTGTGTCACTTTGGCACTCTTTAGTACAGCTGCGGTACTTTGAACTTTTTGCTTACGGTGGTACGGTCTAGAGCGCCAGTTCCTGTTTTATAGTGTAGGAACACCACTTTATTCTATCGGCGCGGCGGTGTGATTGAAGCTAGGATAACTCAGTGAAGAAACGGAATGTCCAGGCGGTCTGTATATGTGGTTGTCGGTTTCGTAGTAATGGACAACTTCACCTTATCTGCCGAAAAATGATTCTCGGTGTATAACCAGATTTATTACTTATGCTTTAAATAAAAGACAGAAATTCAATTTCACTTATTCTATTTTCTTTAAGACTGACCTCATAAAACAAAAACAATAAATATTAAGGGGCCTAGTCGGGAAAAAGCTTCGGATAGCTGTGTCACTCTCTAGAAAGTTTTTATACATGCGCCGCTGAATAATTTTGCTCTTGACTATACCTTCACTGGACGTTTTATTCACCGACTTCATTGAGGTGCGATTCCCGATAGAGGTAACACTTCCTTGCTCCATTTGTAGTGACAAAGATACTTATTTAGAAAATTCATTTTAACCAAATAGTACGGAATAAAAGTTTGAAACTTGCTGAGCATAATTATGAAGAATCATTCTAGACGACATGAATTTTACCTCGAATTTTACCGATTGATATCATAATTCAGGAGCTAATCACGTCCAAATTTCACTTATATTTACATTATAAATTTTCCCTACATAAAGTGAAAATTAATTAAAATAGATATACATGTACCCTCTAGTACACTTTCAACTACTGATCCTCCAGATTTGGTGTAATTTGACCAAACCGTATGGAAGAAATAAATTTTGAAAAATTACCTTACAAATACTGGTTCGATTAGCTCTCTTAACCAGTGTAATCAATAATACAGGTAACAAAAAAAGCAATCCAATAAACCAAACAAGATGTGGTGATAATGCAAGCAGGTATATCAAATGCAGCTAAGTTACGGAATATTACTACTGAAATGTTTAATCAGACGCAGTTAAGTTACAGAAACTACTTTCTACTGGTATCCAGCAAGCGGATGATGTGTTTGTATCGGTTAGTGCGGAAGCTGTATTAGGGAAGGCGGTGTGCAAAACGGTCCAGGTGCAGGTATACAATCGTGACACTACTGTAGGATATCAATCTAGGGACTGCTGGTTAATAGATAAATGTCTAATCGCGAGTATACAGCTAGGTTAGCCCTTATGTCCCCCTACTAGGGTAATACGTGTTTCAACTTGCGGACTACTTGGTCAGATTCTATCTTCAAACGAATGACACTAAAAATCTGGCTAGTAGTGTTTCCTAACTATAACACTGGGATTGCATTCTATCCTCAACGAGTGTCACTAGAATCTAATCAGTGTTTAGTATCATAAAACCTAAACTGAAAGTTCCGGATGATCCCGAAGGGCATCTAGCGTGTACTTTAGCGGGCGTTATATAGCTAGGTTGTCTTTTATGCCCCTTGCTGGGGTACAATCGTGTTGTATTTTGCGGACTACTTGGTCAGATTCTATCCTCAAACCAGTGACACTAAAAATCTGAGTAGTGGCGTTTTCTAACTATAACACTGGGATTAGATTCTATCCCTCAACGAGTGACACTAGAATCCAATTGGTGTTTAGTATAATACAATCTAAATTGAAAACTGGATATTTCCTTAATCATTATTAAACGAAAAGTGAAATAAATCAAACGATAAAAATTTCTCTAAATTGATCCGGCCTGAGATATTCGTGGTGACTCGATATATCGAAATATATCGTTGGTAACAGTTTATAGGTTTAAACTCCAGGTTATCGCATAAAACACGAGCTGATCTATGTAATCGGATATTAATTCCCGGACCAGTTGCTTAGATTTTATCCTCAAACGAGTGACACTAAAAAATCTGACTACTAGTTCTCTTTACTATTACACTGGAATTGGATTCTATCCTCAACAAGTGACATTAGAATCCAATCGGTGCATATATATAAAAACATCAAATGAAAACGGCATACTCCTGGAGTGTGTTTCTGAATAGATAACCCTATTTTAATTACTGAATCGCGAAGTATCTCTGACCGGAATTAGCAGGTATACATATTGTCACGTGTTTGCTATCCTCACAAACACCTATACTCGTAGATTCGTTGATTCATCCAGGTAACACTTACTTACTACTTTATTAACTAACTAATAATTAACACCAATAGATTAATGACCGTCTTAACTATAATTACACTTGAACACTTATACATCTCTTTCTTATTTCTTCATTACTCGTTCACTCTCAACTTAAGACTGACTCTCGGCCCACCGAGCGCCTTATTTATACATCCATTTACGCGGCCTAGAACATTTCAGAACATTCTCGGCCATTCTCGTACAATTCTACTTTCATCTAATCAGTCTACACAGTCCAGTGGCCCCCTTCCTAAGCCTGAACGTCCCGATCAGGCAATTCATTGCTCCCTGTATACTTGGCTAATCTATCTATATGCACCACTTTCATCTTTGATTTTGGACTTTGCTGAATTCTTCCTGGCGTTCTTTTTTTCTATTCTTCCATTTGTTGCACCAATGCTGCAAGTAAGTCATGTGTTTGTTTCTCCGTCATGCTTTTTGTTGTTATTATATCTGTCGCGTTTATTTTAACAATGGAATATTCCAGAATTTCTCTAAACAGCTCTAAGTCTTATTTAGAGTCTATACTACTTTTGTGTTGACAAAATCCACTTATCTCCATTAATTGTGCAATGGAATGTTCTATAACTTTCACGAAATGTCACTATTGAGACTTGTTAAAGTCTATAACACGTTCCCGTTAACACAGTTCACGTATCTTCTGTGGTTTCCAAATCGAATGCTCTAGAATTTTCACGAAAATCCACTTAGAGTCTTATTTTTAAGTCTATAATACGTTATTGTTAGCGGCACTCACCTATCTACGGCAGTAGCATATATGGCTCCGTGGTCTAGAGGTAACGTACTTGCCTCGAAACTTCGGGGTCCCGGGTTCGATTCCCGGTCGAGGAACTGGGATTTTTCTGTGGGAGAGATTAATCGTAGTATACTCGGATATTGGGTGTGTGTCCATTGTCTCTAAATGTGTAGCTCTCTCCCACACAAGGTCATTCCAGACCTTCAGGGATAAAGGGGGTTGTAATTTCATGTGTGGTGTTATTATTATTAAAAAAAAAAAAAAAAAAAAAGTTTCTAAATCGAATGTTCTAGAAACTTCTCGAAAATCTACTTTAAAGTCGCTAGTCAGTCCAGAAACAGCCTTCAAAATAATGTCCAGTAGGTTAATTCCCCATGTCACCACTAATTCTTTAGAAGAACACTGTAGAACCTTTTCGAATATTCCAGAAACTTCTCTTTCAATCCACTTCCGACACCAAATTGTCACGTGTTTGTTATCCCCACAAAAACCTATACTCATAGATTCGTTGATTGAGAGTCCCGGTAACACTTACTCACTACTTTATTAACTAATTAATAATAATTAACAACACTAGATTAATGACCGTCTTAACTGTAATCACAATTAAATACATAAGTAACTTTCTTATTTCTTCTTTACTCGTTCACTTTCAACTTAAGACTGACTCACGGCCCACGGGGCGCCTTTTTTATACATCCATTGACGCGGTCTAGAACATTCCCGGCCATTCTCGTACTGTTCTAGTTTCATCTAACCTGTCTACACAGTCCAGTAAATATATACAAAAAAAAAACGGTAAAATACGAAAAATGAATACAAGCGGTTAAAAGCAGATAAATACAGAAATGATTCTTACCACTGTTTGCAAAGCACACTGGAATTGTCGCGTGTTAAACTGCAGGTAACCGATCGTGGAAGTGAATATTTATTTCAGTTCGTGTGAGCAGTTTTGTTCCCAACGGTTTGGCGAGAATGTCACGTGACTCTTTGCGCAAATGACGGAATTTCGGCTTGATGTAGAGGGGCACATATTCTCTAAGCAAGTTTAGCGAAATATGTTTAAACAAATTTCCTGTGTTATTTGCTATAAACAAATGTTTATAAAATATTCTGAGACTGGGATTCGCTTTCTCATAATTTTAAAATTATATTTACAAAAATAAAATAATTAAAACGGCCATGGATTAATATTTTAACTAAATTACTTAATCTTTCAAATTGTAGATTATTTATAAATAATAGAAATATGTCTATTGATAAGAGATTCCTGTTACTTGGTTTTATTCGAGCGGTACTCAATATAAACAAAATAATTATGAAAATAAAATAACTTAAGATTACCCTGAAAAAGAAACCAGTTTTAACCAATTGAGAAACAATTGTTTAAAATGAACATTAAATACAAATCATTATATACAGGATGTACCAAGGTGAAGAACGGTCAGATTACGTATTAAAATAACGGAAAATTAATAGCAGAGAAATTACTTCGTTACACTTTTAACACGCATAATAACATGAATATGTAATTACCATTCAAAATAAGCTGTAATAAATAAAAAAAAATAATAAACATAATTGAAGGGTTCCACGCAAAAAAGTCCCTAAGTGACTTTCGTAGGTTTTTAAACTAAATCCGCAATCTGCAACTTGGTAGCCGTATCATAAAATCAGTCAAAATTGCGTTGTAAAAACTTGATCATACGAAATAAGAAATAAGTTTCCATTCACCTAATTTCAGTATAGACTAGACTATAAACACTTAAATTACAATATCTCAGAATGGTAAAAACTCATTTAGGGACCTTTTGCATGAAACTCTTCAATTATATCACTAGCACAGTCTATACATATAAGAATTTTTATTTGGTAGTTATTTTGACCTGAAGATACCCGATAATATATTTAAATATATTTTAATCACATAAGAGCATAAAATTGAGACGACGACGTAGTGGATTTAACTTCATGGCGGTCTGATCAGTGAATCTTTATGTAATTTAGTAAAGTATCCATCAGCATTTAAAGCGATCTGGATGTGAATTAAGCGAGATGAAAAGTGAATCCTTTTAAATAATTTATTTAAATATTTTTTTAAAAATTAAGTTGTTATTGATGTTCAGAAAACATTTAAGTGGAATTTAAATCTTAAATAAAATGACTAATGTTAATTAATTTTCATTTTGTATTATATATTCCTTATTCTTGTTACTTCTTATAGTCAGTGGCGGACTAACCCAGCTGGAGCGATGGTGATCGCTTTCCAAACCTTCATCTGTTTTTATATTGCCCTCATATTGTTTGTTGGTTCCCTCTAAAGTGGTAAATAAAGCTAAAAAACTCAAACTTCTTGGATTATTTGGTTTCCAAACTTGTTTCAATAGAGAAAATCTAGCAGTTCAGCTGCTGTCAGTCAAAAGAAAGTGACGACGGTGAGAAACTAATAGGTAATCAATATTCGTATAGACCTGTTACTTTGTAATTTTGTCCAAAAATATGAAAAAAATCTCAACACGTACCACTTATCCCATTTAAAAATATTTGGAATTGGACGTAGATGCTTTGATTGTATACTTTATAGTCATTTTAATTTTTGTACAGTGTGGTTAATTTAACTTGTCTCTATTTTAAATCAACATAGAAAAATTATTTGGAAAGTAAAAAAAAAATCCTAGAAAATGTTGTAGGGATTTCATCAAAGTTTTTTGCTGAGTGAAAAATTAAAATTCATTGCTTATTTAGTAATGAGCAAATCCAACCTAACTTTTTGTTTCAGTACAACACCCTGTATACAATTGTACAACTTCCTGATTTCAACAATAACACTTCATATTTTCCTTTGATTTTTTAGACAAAATAACTACAAATATTATATAAATAAGGAGTTACAAATACAATCGAAAATATTATGTTGGCTGTGATATCATTGTGCATATGTTAAATTACTTAACAAATGCAGTGTTATGTATTGTTGAAATCAGGAAGGAAATCTCTACCACTTCTTTCAAGAATTTTTTTTACTTTTCAAATAATTTTTCTTCATCGATTTGAAATACGCGCACGTTAAGTTGATCACATTGTACATTCATGTATAAATCCCAACTAGTTTCGGCAATAAACCATCATCAGGGGTAACACGGTTAACATTAATCTAAAAACCAGGAGCTGATTCAGGACAGCGCGCTGATATACACATATCAAGATATGGTAAGTGAAATATTACCTTTTAATGGGCGATTTTATAGTATCCAAAATAACAGAAGCAAGAAATATTTCACTGAACACACGACCCTGTTCAAAAGTCTCATTGTCTTTGGACGAAAAACAAAAAATTTTTGAAAACATTTTTTTAAAAGATCAAATACATCTTAAATAATATGTGAAGTATAAACTAACAAAATCAGAAAGTTCGTATAATTAGTGAAGTGATGTAGATATTGAAAAAAATAATTTAAAAAACACCCTCACATACCTGCTGTCGACTTTGGCAGCCTACTATTATTATTCTATGCAAAAGTCTTAGTCGCTTAGGAAGGAAAAAAAGTTTTCTAAAAGGATGCTTTAAAAGATCGAATAGTTGGCTGGCCACAGGCTCTTTAATTACTAGTTACACCTCTGCTGTACAGACATTTGATTAGTTCCATGTTAAGGGCTACTCGGTGGTAAGGATTACAACCCCGGATTTAATGTCCCTCTGGTTCCTAAATTTTGGATTATAAATGGAATACCTCCAGTCCTTTTTGACTGAGTTAGTGAAAAATGACCCTGGATGCACATTAGGTCTTCCCGAACAGCAGCGCGTGAATAGAGAATGCTTCGTTTGAATTTAATTTGTCGATCATCCTCTTTACATCATCAAAATGAATATAATGATAGCTAACCGCCTCTAACAATGAAAACCAACGCTTCATAACATGCTGTGGTGCTAATGGTGTATTCTGTAGTACGTCTTCAAATAATTTTCTTCAAGACAAGGCTTTTGAAGATGTTTTCTTCACGTTGACTATTAATCCGTCTGTTGTGGGATAGCAGTCTCTAATAGTTTCTACACTGCGCTGGATTCCGTGTACTAAACATGTTACACGTAATAAATTTACGTACTTGTATGTGTTTTTAAACGCAGTACAGATGCTTTCACATGAAGATCTGCATCGGTTACATAAAGTAACATACGTCCTTTATTTTTCTCCAAGTCGGCTTTCCATATATTTGTTAGAACGAAAAATAACAAGCACCATTTCGAGGGTTAACTGCGGGAAGAAATATTGCCGCAAGCGGTTACCGCAGCCGCTCTGACGACTCGTGTAGCGAAATCGAGCGCCGCGCCGCAGTAAAAGAGTTAAAGTTGTTCTTCTGCAAAAACATCTATTTTTCACCATGTTGTATACCTGTGTACGATACAATATGTACGGACCTGGAATCTACTATTTAGTCACAGTCGTTATAAATCACACACATAATAATATTTTAGATCAATGTTACTTACTCTCATGCAAAGCAAATAACAAAAATTTGAACTAAGAAATTTAAAAAAAATAACTGAGGGACCTAGGTTATACAAAACATGAGACGCTCTTAGTAAATTGACACCCTGGGAAATATAGTCAGTCTACTACCACTGTGCATGATTGCTGTAGTATCATAGTAGCGTTACACCAATTATTAACTTTATATTTTTTTATTTTGGAGCACGAAGTTCCCACCGAATTTATTAGTCATGTCATATGTTTGGGACCAATTTCAATGATTTACGAAAAAAAGGGTAATTTTCATATTCATGTATTTTTTTCCTCAATTTGTATATCAAATTAAAAAAAAGAAAATTTAGACGTTTTGCATAAAAATTGTATTATTTAAATTAAATTCGAAAATATGCCATCTTCGTATTTTATGTGCTATAATGAAGGTATCTAAAGATGACCTCGGGGATCTGGATGCTCTTTTGTTAGAAACGACTGTGAAGATAGACTTCAACACATTTCAAACACCAAGATTGGTGGCAATGATGGACTATGGACATTAGACTTTTGACAAATTTCACTTATTTTTCAGGATTTATATGGTGAAAAGGCAAAATCTTATCCTCAGTTCTTGTTAGTTTTCTGGACATTTTAAACATCCCACAACACATATCAGAAATAATGCTCGCTTAGTCGAAAATTAACAAAACAATAAGAATGTGCCTAATCAATTTTATTTCGTCTATTGACGTAGAAGTTTGGGGCGGAAAATCTACCGAAATCTCGTTTGACGCCCATGACCAATGACTTTTCAGAAAAAAACAATTCTAGGCCAAAAAGAAATATACTATCTAATCTATTTACTGCTTTGTTTTTGAAAAATAAAACACTTTCTGTTTAGAGGATATTAACAAAAAGACGATAATTTTTTTAATATATATAAAACCTTGTCTGTATCTCAAAAACTAAGCCTTTCAGACGATACGTTCATATGAAATGTTCTTCACAAAATAACTTGTGGAATTATCATCTGAAATTTTTGAAATTTTTTGAGAAACACCCTGTACATTACGCTCAAAATATTATTAGTTTTAAAATTATATTACTGATAGTCTACTACAGTTACTTTTCTAAATTACCTACCGCAAATAATAAATTTTCAATCATTGAAGCCTATTATCATCTGTAAATTTACAGATAATCACAAATTGTTATTATATTGTGACGTACCTCCGGTGCTCTACTCAAGAGCGGAAGTGTCACTTTGACGCCCAATACTACGGCGGTGCACACTGTACGGAGATCTCGGGCGCCAGTTTCTGTTTAGAGTGCAGAAACACCACTTTACTCTATCGGCGGGACGATAGAGGCTGGGCAACTGCAGTGAAGATACGGCTAAGCCAGGGGTCGGGAAAAAGGGAACTTACATACTACAGTTAAGGAACAGACTCTCATTCAATATATGTACATTTATTCTACACACTAATTATTATTTACACTTTATACACACCTTAGTAACTACAACTTAAACTACAACGGTCTTAACTACAAGCGGTCTTATTCTACAAACTTATACTACTACGGTCTTAACTACGGACAAGCGGGGCAGTAAGCGGGCGGTCAAGCGGTGCGATACAGTACGCCGGTGAACGAAGCGGTGAAACGGGAAGCAGCGATGGATTTAATCGGTCATATGCAGACGGCGGACGGATACCAGGAGGGGAAGCAAGCGCCCATATAAGCAAACTATGCCTATCTAACGCGGTTACTTATTATCGCTTGGCTGATGGATGGTTCCGGTCTTATCATATGCCAACGAGTATCTCCAAAGCGCCCTGCCAAAGAAAACGGACTCAGGCGCCCTGGAGGGCACGCGGTTGAATGCGGTTACGGTAAGGGGGGGGAAGGAGTAACAAGCCTAACAGCGGCAAATTGATGATGACGACGGGATGGTCAAACTCCAAGACTACCCTGCAGAATTTTTACGTGCTCAGGTAGCCCGGGGGACCCGCGGTTACGGACGATACCTCCAAGTCACCCTGCAGAATTTTTACGTGCTCAGGTGGCCTAGAGAACACGCGATGGCAACTGACAATACCTCCAAGTCACCCTGCAGAATTTTTACGTGCTCAGGTGGCCTGGAGGGCACGCGGTATAACGCGGTTCAAGTTGGAGGGGGGGAAGGAGTGGCAAGCCGAGCGGTTGCAAATCTAAGACGACGACGGTATGGTCAAAGCTACCAAGCTACCCTGCAGAATTTTTACGTGCTCAGGTAGCCCGGCGGACCCGCGATTACGGACGATACCTCCAAGTCACCCTGAAGAATTTTTACGTGCTCAGGTGGCCTGGCAGGCACGCGGTTACGGAAATCCCTCTAAATCACCCTGCCAAAAAAACGGACGCAGGTGGCCTAGAGGACACGCGGTATCAAATGCTAGTATCTCCAAGTCACCCTGCAGAATTTTTACGTGCTCAGGTGGCCTGGAGAACACGCGGTGTAACGCGGTGGAACGCGGTTCTAATTCCAACCTTCGGCCGCTCTCCCTTTCTAAGGAAGGATATGAGGCGGATACGTTTAGCGCTCGCGGTTCACTAACTCTAAAAAATAAGGCCCGGAAAGTACTCACCAGCCAAGTAATACCGATTATTTACCAAACCTTTATCAAACCTTGCTACCTACTTCCGGATCCTGTGCTGGCTTCCTCTCTGGAGCGGTCGGGGTCGGCACGTCTGGACGGTACGGGCGGCAGCAACGGACTCGTCTCGGATACTCTGCAAAATCGTCAAGCTACTAAACTCTGCCAAAAAGCAGAAGTAGGAGGAGCGCGGTAGTCATGCGCGAAATATCGCAACTACGTCACCGTTTATCGACTTAGAAAAATTTGCAATTACCTTTGGATACCTATGTACCTCTATACTCACAAGTTTACTTACTATCCAAGTCGGCGTGGTGCTTGGGTTGGAGCTCAGACGGGAACTAATTTAATGATAAAATCCTCATGCTACTAAACACTGCTAAAACGCAGAAGTAGGATGAGATACGGTAGTCATGCGCGGTTTATTACAGCTACGTCACCCGTTTGTGGACCGCATTAAATTTAATTACCTATTTCTTTATACTCACGAATTTACTTACTATTCAAGTCGGCGTGGTGCTTCGAGTAGCGGTCAAACGGAGACTAACTTGATTGTAAAAATCCTCATGCTACCAGACACTGCTAACGCAGGAGTAGGATGAGATACGGTAGTCATGCGCGGTATATTACAATACGTCACCCGTTCATCGACTTAGAATAATTTCGCATGAAATTTAGATACCAATATATCCTTATACTCACGAGTTTACTTACTGTACTGGCCGGCGTGGTTCCTCGTTGAGTAGCTGGACGGAAAACTAATTTAATTATTTTCAGTCTCGGCCTCCCTCATGTTAGCGCGGGCATAAGGGTGCCGGGGACACAATGCGTGCGTCGCGTTTCGCTTACTGCCGGCCACTTGGCCTATGTGGAATGTTCATAAAAACATATCAATACTACCTATCTATAATTAACAATTTAACTGTTATTAATTAAAAGCGTAGCACCATAATGGGTAAAATATTTTTCAAAACCTAGCTACCTAACTTAACTTAATAAAATAAAATCACTTCGTTACAATATTACAGTATTAAATTTTCGGTGTAGGAATGGTTTGCAATTCCTAAATATGATCGATTTAATCACCCTGTACATACGTTTTCTAAGCATAAACAAGTTAGCAAAACTAGCTTGTTTTTACAATAAAACTTATAATGGCGTTGAACTTGTTTAAAGAAAATTTCTTATAAATTCAACTACACAATTTTAGAAATGTAAAAGGAAACCTGTCTTGTTTAACCGTTCTGAAACTACCTTGTCTGCTAGATAGATTTAGAACAATAGATCGTTATAGTTAGTATCACCAGTCATCAATATAATTCGAAGATCAAGTTAAAAAATTAATGAAAAAGCATTATTTGCATTCTAGCTACACATACAATGATATTGGATCACATGGACGAAATTATAATGAAAATGAGAAATATGCTTGTGATTACATCACAATTACATGCGATGTATTTAAAGTCTGTCGGGACTGTTGACAGAACGATTTGCTAGTATTTCTTAAATTTTCCATTGTTTTATAGGAAAAAAAATAGGTAACACGAAAATTTTATTAACCTGAAATGTACATAGGAAAGAGCTTTTGGAAATATTGAAGTTTTACACATTTCATTGTTAGGTGTACGTTGGTAAAAGATACATGCACACTGTCGACAATATGTTTTTGATTATATTATATCCAGTTTCTTGAATGTATAATGACCTGCTATATATTGATATTACAAGTTAGTGGGAATAGGTCAATCAAAACAGAAAAACTACTTTATTTAATTTAGTCGACGTTTCGCTACATTTCGTCACCTTAATACTTATTTGTTCAATATCCACTTTTTTTATGTTTTGGGAAATCCACATTAAAGTTGAGGGTTTGATTTTTTGCATGGTTAAGTTGTTTTGAAATATTAATCTTTTCAAAATTTGTATTAATATTTAATACATTTATATTTAAATCGATTTTTAATTTACTCAATCGGTTACGAAGAAAATCACATTTTTAATTTGCACATTGAACAACATTTCAAAAATTCAACGCATTTATTTTTTGTTGAGGATATTGAACAAGTTTTACTGGATATTGAATATTATTAACCTCTACTAATATTTCATTATTGTACATATATTCAATATAAGAATATATCAAATTGTCTTTTATTTTAACGTGAGGTTTAAAAAATTTGTTTTTTTGTATTTGATTCCTAAAGTAGCTATTTTACGGACTCATTTGAGTCCGTAAAATGAGTCTTTTCCGAACTCAATTCCAAAAAGTTGCTATGGCAACTTTTGAAGATCATTTAGTTAAATAAAGCAAAATGGTTCATACAACAATTAAACAATAATCCGGTTACTATGGTCGCATGATAATTAAAATTCGAAGCTCACTATTTTCGAGAAATATTTGTTCTGATCAAAAATTTTAATATGTTTTAGGGATCTTCTCATCGGCTATTCAGCTACGTTTCGTCCCAAAAAAACATGATTTTAGGTATTTGTTACAAAAATAACTATTTTTTTTACAATAATAATTGAGACACTATTAATTATAATTTTATTAAAAAAAAAATAAACATACTACGTTTTTTACAGTATGGTCATAATATGAAATAAACAAAAGTAGGTACTTATTAAAAGAAAAAATAACAGAAAAATGTTATTTTTCATATTGTTAATATAGTCTTATAGAAAACAATATCTTGTTCGTCTTGCATGAATTTTAGAGCTTCTTTTAAATGCCTTATTTTTTCTTCTCTTAATTTCGCTGGTTTCTGGAAACTAAGTTTCGGTAAATCAGTATTTTTTTTTAGCTCTTGCTTTTAACAGACTAACATTTTTTATTTCACTTAGAAATGAAAGTCTATAAGACAAAATCCAAATTTCGCCTCTCTTATAAATAATATGTTTCAATTTTGTGTATGGTATGTCAGAATATTTCAAAGTTGCTGCAGCAAGCTGATAATTAAAAAAATCCCTTTGTCCCATTTTAATTACCTTAAATGTTAATTTTTTTTTCGGCATTTTACAAAGGCATCTTACAAGGGCAAGTGGACTATAAATTTCTAGTCTTCTAATGAACTTTTCAATGACAGAGTGTGCTGCATCCACTTCCTGCAAATTACCATGCCCTGGTTCAGAAGACTTTTGTTCAATATTTTTCAAATTTTTTGGAATCATTTGAATTTAGAAAATATTTAATGGCTGTGGACATTACGGAATTTTTTATTATGCGGAATGCAACTATCTGACCATAAAATCATCTTTGTTAAGTGGGGAAGATCAGTTATAACTTTTTTTAAATTTTGATCAAAGCACTGGCAATATCATTTCCTGCTCTACCACTTATAGCCTTATGCCAAATACAATTATAATTTGTTTTATTGACATTGCAATGAGCAGTTAAGTTATAAACATTTAGTTTTTGTTTGTAAAAAAAGCTCGAAACTTCACATTTTGGTAGTGAAAAAACATTCTCTAAATCAAAAATTAAAACAGCAATAAATTCATCTTCTTCTACAGTGATTCTTTCCCGATCCATTGTTTTTTTCGTTTTTACCTTCTAATTTTTTTCTTGTGCACTTATTTGTTCAGGAGTGGGTTGCTTTATCGCTTTAAACTGTTCGCATTTATCACATATGTCTTTTTTAGGCTTATAAAAATCTAAATTAAAATACTCTCTGCGACTGGCTCATCTACTTTTAGTTTGTACAAATTATACATTCTGCTGATATTAAGTAATGGATCCAAATATATTTTTTTTGTATTGGCTCTACAATAATGCGAGTCTATTGTGGGGAATGATTTTATGTGGCTCTCAATTTC
This sequence comes from Rhamnusium bicolor, assembly GCA_029963845.1. NCBI lineage: Eukaryota > Metazoa > Arthropoda > Insecta > Coleoptera > Cerambycidae > Rhamnusium > Rhamnusium bicolor. The sequence continues at coordinate 1,318,447 of JANEYF010005380.1, read as the reverse complement.
AGTAATCTTTTCTTTTGAGGTAAATATTTTAATGTGTTTTCCTTTTAGTGATGATCTTGGAACTTTTGTGGTCTTATTTTGAATTTTTTTATAAAAATAATAAATTCACTGTTGGATTATGTCCAACGTATTCAAAAAAAAGTTTTTACAAACTCGAAATTTTTCTTCTTTTATTTCAAAATAATATAAATGTGTGTAGGACTTCCTACTTACTTCTTTTAAAGTGCGTCTTCGAAATGCATTTTTTTCTCTCAGTATATTTACTGAAGTAGTGAGATTTTTTTGTATCGCTGAGTCTCCAAAACTGTTCATGCAATAATTTCCTCTCATCATTGGTCAATTTTTGCAAGCACAAAAATGTACAATGTGGGGAACAGCCTCCTTTCACGTTCCGCTTTGGCATATTTTTGCCTTTTACAGTAAAGTATTCTTTACCCATTTGCCAGTTTATTTTGCGAATATTTCTAGGCCATTCTTTTTCATTTCTGGATCATTTTCTAACACTGTTATTGGGACCATTGTTCAAGCTTTCTTCATCATTATCATTACTGGGAATATATTCGCTGCCTTTACTGAAACTTCCTTCATTAACATTATCTTCATTTATGACATTCTCACTGATAAAGATTTCTTTGTTAATGTTGTTGTCATTAGGAGTATATTCGTTGTCTGTGCTGAGATTTTCTTCGTTGACATTATGTAGAATGATATTGCTCTTATTAACTTCGATTTTTTTCTTCATTACAGTTAATTGTATCAGGTCCCAGCTCAATATTTTTTTTCACTCATGATTATATTTTCTAAATCACTTGAGTGGTTTATATTTATAAAATTACTATCATTTTCTGAGTTATCATAATAATTAAACTCAACTCCAACCACCTGTATTTTGAAATTATCCTTATTAGTTTTATTATATCGCATATTCCATGGCAACGTTAATATATTTGCTTCAACATTTAAAGTTCTTTGAATTTTTTGCAAATTTTTTCAGTATTTTCTTGTTGGTCTCCAACATCGATACATTCAACAATTCTAAAAAACGTTACAATAAAATATAGATTTTTGTTTTTAAATTATAATCATTACTTACTTTCTAGTATTTTCATCCATATCTGGAACTGGAGAACTTGACGAACTCATTTTTTAATATAATTTTTTAGCACCTAACTCTCTACTACTTACACTCTCGAAATTCATTAGACTACTAAATCACGTTAAAACACACGCGACATTATTTGTGTTCAATATCCGGATATCGAGCATAATAACGCATACATATTTTTCTGTTTTAGGGATATTGAATAAAATATTTTAAAAAACTATAAGAAATAACTTGAAAATTTTAGTTTTTAAGTGGATATTGAACAAAGCGATTTTTTATTAGAATTTTTGTGTATATAACTTAGTTTCCTCCTAAAGTGGATATTGAACAAATAAGTATTGAGGTGACGATTTATTAGCGAATTATGATTTACTGTGTACCGTTGATAAAGTACAGACTCTTTATGTATTTAATGTTGTATTTACTTCGACCTACGTTTTCTATCAGCTTTTGTTTGTTTGGTGTACATTGTTTATGAATATAGTTTAGCTAATCTTGAGGATGCTATTAAACATAACGAAACGTTGTTTACATATCGACCAACAAAATATGTAAATAAAGACTTTATAATATTAAATCAAAATGTACAGTCTATAGGTAACTGTATCGAAAAGTTAACAAGTGTGTTAAAAAGGAATAATTCTACGCTATTGACTGTAACCGAACATTGGAAGTCTGTTGAACAATTAGGTGCATATAAATTAACAGGATATAACCTAATGTCCAGTTTTTGTAGAAGTCGAGGATGCCATGGAGGAGTCGTAATTTACTGCAAACAAGGGTTGTGTGTAAAAAGAGGAGCTGACATTAATGAATTGAGTGAGTGCTATAATTTTGAGTGTGCTGCTGTTGAAATATACAATGAGTGTGTTAAAACAGTAATAGTTATTTACAGGACACCAGATTCACAGGTAGAACTTTTTTTTAGGAAGTTGCATGAACTATTAGAACTGCTATCGGTTATAGACGAATAAGGCTATCGGTTATAGACGAATAAGTTTATTGTCCAGCTTTTCCAAAATTTTCGAAAAAGTGGTTTACAATCAACTGTTAATTTTTTTTTAATGACAACGCTTTGTTTAGTGATAACCAGCATGGTTTCTTATAGGTAAAAGTGTTGAGACTGCAGTTTTTGTATATGTAAACGAACTTCTAATGACTATAGAAAATAACAAAATTCCTTTGGGTATATTTCCGGATCTGTCAAAGACGTATGATTCAGTAAACCATAACATTCTCCTAAATAAGTTGGAAAGGTATGAAGTAAGAACAACTGCTCTCAAGTGGATACAGTCATATTTAGAAAATCGTCAACAATTTGTAAAAATAAGTATGTTTGATAACGACATAAAGTCAAATACAAAAAAATAGTCAAATCGGTATTTCACAGGGTAGTATATTGGGTACCCTATTATTTAATATATGTATATATATATCAACGATTTATGTAACAGTTTGAAAGATAGTAGACAGAATAATAAATTATGCCGACGACACTTCAATATTAATCAAAGGACACAATATAAAAAATTTATTACAGGAAGATAAGTGAGTAGTACATTACATTGAAAGACGGTTATTGGAAAATAAGCTAATGTTAAACGTTCATAATACAACATAGGTATAAAATATTTAAAACAAACAGGTCAAGAATACATTTGACAGAAGATGATTTTGGAGAAAGGAAATCTTAATGGCAACATCTAGTTGGATATATTAGGAATCACCATTAATCCTCTTATAACTCATGTATTGACGAATCAGTTTGATGAGGATAGTAATCTTTTCTTAGATAAAGGCATGCTTCGCTTCTAGCAAGATAGTTCTCCTCCCCATTGTTTTATCAATCCGGGAATGGTTGAATAATGCATTTCCCAATAAGTGGATTGGCAGAAGAGGACCCATAGAGTGGCCAGCAAGATCTTCGAGTTTAACACCACTCGACTTTTATTTCTAAAGCCATCTCAAGTCTGTCGTTTAGAGAACTTCGCCACATAGCCATCAGCGGCAAAGAATTACTGCAGAGTATCGTTCTATTTCAAGAGAGATTTTCCAAAATGTGAGACGAAAGTTTAAGAATAGGCTATTCTACTGTTTGGAAAATAAAGGACAATATTTTGAGCATTTATTACGAATTATAATAAATATCATAAATGAAACGTTTTAGTTGTAATTTTTTTCGACAATACTCTATGAAGTGGACTTTTTATGTGTTTATTTACAAAATTCAAAAATCAGTTTTTGCTAAATTGATAACTGAAGTGGAAATTTTCAAATTGACACCTGGTATATAGAGTTCCTAATGTAATTGTGATGTATTATTATATTGCGATTTCTCCTTTCGAGAAATAAATAAATATCAAAATCAGTGTAATTTGTACCAAAAACCTCGGCTCCTGCCGTCTTGTCATCATCAAAGCCAAGGGGATATTGGAGCGCGATCCAAAACTTGGAATAAATTTATGTGTTATGTTATCAATATTAAATTACGTGTAGTAGTAAATAATAAATGTCTAAATACAATATTTTTACTTATACCTAATATAAGGAAGTATAGTAATCGTGATTTTTTTCGACCAGATTTTGATTAATATATACGTTTTGAGTCTCCCTGAATCCATTCTGACTATTTTCCGAATGATGTCTGTCGACTCGTGTGTGTGGTGGGTGTGGATGTGTGTGTGCGTGTGTGTGCGGGTGTGTATGTGTGTGGATGTATGTGTTTATCTGCGATAACTCAAAAAATACTAATGGGGGAACTCCCAAATTTCGCAATTAAGATTTTCAACAACATTTTAAGTGACACATTAAATTTGGTGAATGTGGTACCACCAGAAAAGAAAAAAGGTACAATTTCGGGGAAAAAATTAAAACAATTTTGTAGCATTTCTGGACGAGTCTCGATGAATTATAATGAAAAAAACATAACTTTAAGGAAAAATCTGTTTGCTTGTCTGTAGTATTGCGATAGCAGCCACAGTTTTTGAGATAAAGCTTTCAAATTTTGTACATAAAAAAACATAAACATAAAACACACCACATAAATTAGACAAAAACCGGAACTGCACGGATGGGGGTTACTCAGTTGGAAAAATCGAAACCGGGATTTGAGCCCGGGAGTCGATAGGCCGATAACCAGCTACGTTTGTCACAACGCTCTGGCCCACTGCTCTACCGATAGGCCAAAGATAATGATAAATTCGGTGATGAGCAAAATTGACTAACTGAAAGGAGGTCCACGGGACCCAAAGTTTTTTTGTATTTGATTTTATAAAAAAAATATATATTTTTGATGAAAGATTATGAATCATGTCTGTACTTAAGTAAAACTGACATAAACTGAAGTTTTGTATACATTTGACCTCATAAAATGGGGTTAGGATAAATTTGTCAGTTTGACATTTGAAATGTCTAATTTAATTACAAAAATGTTAATGTTAGTAAGAGGAAATTATTAAAATATATAACATGAATTATTATTGATAGTATCGACCAACGCTGATAATAATTAATTATTTAAAAATTTTAATGAAATATTTCAAGGTACGCTTTTAAAATTTAATTGAGATAAGTGAAGAATTAAATAAAATGATTTTTTTTTAGATCATGATGATATATACTGGTCCAAGAAAGTTATGTACTGGCCTCACCAGAAATTTACCACATTTTTATAGTTCCCATTTTTTTTGTAAATGAATTGCTGGTGGTTGTGGTCTTTTATAGTATTCCCAAGCCCAAACGGAGTACAGGTTATTTTTTTTATTCCGCAAGTTTAAGAAACTTAACACTTCTGCATGTAAATAAATTTTATAATTTAAACATACCTGCCATAATTACTGGCGCTCAGAGACGTACCTGAAATAAAAAATAAAATGTTTAATAAGTAAATAATACAATTTAAATTGGTAAAACAAAGAAAGCATTGTAATAAGCAGACAGAAAGTAATATCGATGGTGTAGGGCCACCGAGTAAATATCTTAACACATGCACATGCGCGCTCTGCTAATATGAGATTTTAAAAGCTCAGTATGAATTCCGCAGTTTAGGAAAGTGCCTGTATATTTGCCCGCGCACAGTTTAATACATAACAAAACTATAAGGAGTGGCCGTTGGGTAAAACTCTCTGAAAAGAGTGTCGCGCATGCGCTCGAAGTAAAGTGAGAAAAGACACAATATATCACTGTCCAGCATATCCTGATAATCCTGGTCCATGTTTAGGCGCATGTTTCAAGATTATCATAAGGAATAGTTATTAGTAAGCCTGGCCAAGCGATGGTAGATTCAGGGTCGGGCGCAATACCAATGCCATCGCGCGCTTGTTTACGATGACGATGATACGACACACTTCAGTTGTTATCTGTCGGTCGATGCATAGAGTGCTAACAAGTAATAAATAATGTTGAGCGTAAAGAGTAGAAAACGACCGTACGCTGATAAAGTGAATAAATTTATCGGTGAATTTCCGGATTTATTCTATGATGGATGTAAAATAATTTGTAAAGTTTGTGATCAAGACTTAATGTGCTGGAATAAATACGGCTGCAAAATTCATGTCAATAGTAACCGGCATAAAAATAAAAAAAATGGCGTGTCTTCTTTGAAACCTGATTTACTGTTAATGCTGATTGCCTGTGACGTTCCCCTGCGCATATTGGATAAACCAGCATTTTGGGAGTTCTGGAATAAATACAATCCCCAGGTGAATTTACCAAGTCATTCATCGTTACGTAGATATGTACCAAGTGTTCGTGAAGATATTGTAAATAGGATTAAATGTGTATTAAAAAATACACGGCTGTAGTTATGTATTGACGAGATGACAGATTGTAAAAAAAATTCTATTTTAAATGTTATGGTACGTGTACTCGACCCTGTTAAACCAACATTTCCACTTTTACTAGCTAGCAAAAGACTAACTGCGTGTACTGGCGAAATAATTATGCGTGTGGTGTTGGAGACTTTCGAAAAATTTGAACTGTCAACAAGTCAAGTGTTGATGATTGTGACCGACGGTGCTGCGACAATGCGTTTGGTGGGCCGTGTTCCTCAAAGAGCCGACTGTGGTTTTTACATGTTACGTGTAAACTGCATGCGTTCCATCTTGCAGCAGAAACGATTCGAAAATGTTTTCCAGAGGTAGATGCATTAATAGCAAATACAAAAAGAGTATTTCTCAAATCTCCTAAACGGCTTCGAGCATTTCACACACTGTGTCCTGGTATTTCGGAACCACCAGAGCCGATTCTTACACGTTGGGGAACGTGGTTGAAGGCAGCTTTTTATTATGCTGAATATTTTCAACAAATAAAAGCTGTGATACTACAGTTCAACCCTAACGAGGTTGCAGCTATTAAGAAGAGCCAGACAAGCTTTCAAGATGTTTCCCTTGAGACAGATTTAAAAACTATTTATAACAATTATAGAGGACTACACGACGCAATAGAAAAATTGCAAAATACTTTGTTGTCGTTAGTGGAATCGCTGCAAATAGTGGACGACGTAAATACACAGCTACAGACTATAAATGACGCAAAAAATAAGCCCGTTATTGAAAAATTCGAGAGTGTATTATGGAAAGATCCTGATTTTACCAAATTAAGACAAATTTGTGATGGTACATCTACAGCTGCGTTAAGCGAGTTCACAGAGTGTTTTACTTATGCCTGTATTACTTCCGTAGATGTCGAACGGTCTTTTTCAAAATACAAACATATTTTTTTCACCACAGCGAACATCGCTTACTGAGACAACTGTAGAAACATATCTGATGCTACACAGTTATTATAGAAGTGCTCCAGTTTCTGATAACAACAACCAAGCTAATTCATAAATCTGCTTAAGAAGGTGAGTTTTGTACATATTTTTATAAAGTGTACCAGTATTAATAAAATTTATTTCCATTTATGTTATTTATTTATTTATTTATTTATTTATTATTAGTTATCACTTAGATATACAATGTACATGTGTGAACCTCATTTTACAGTTTAATAATAATGTGCAGCACTAAGCTTACAAAATATAAGGAAATACATAAAAAAGAATTTAAAGCGAACGAAATAGTACAAAAACATAAATCAAAATATATAAAATATTTTTGTTTTTATTATTGTACTTATTCAAGTATTATGATATGAATTAAACACAAATACCAAAGTCAACAGATGTAACAAGAAAATGTTTTGTATTGACACTGACTCATAAAACTGACCAGCACAAAGTGGTTTATCAAAATGTTGTTAATGTGTAAGCCTTGCATACTATGTATCCATGGCTCATATCAAAGTTATACTAATTTTAAGTATAAGGCTTCTGCCAAATATCGTGGATTTCATTAATTTTTCGTGGACATAATAACATTTGTTGCCGCTCAAGATACGAGATTTTATCTCGTTTGAAAATGAATTCGATTTGTTGACCTGTGAACCCAGATACATCACATATCATGTACATGCTCAAAATTGCATCCTCCTATTCTCAGGTTATTTCTGTTATTATTTGCTAATCATTTAAATTCTATGTATTTCTTGGTCGATTCCCTTGAATGGGTTTTCTCATCCAGTATTGTCACTGTCTCTTCCAGTGAGGTCTTATGCCGACTTATTTCATCATGGGTATAGGCACAGAGTTATACTTACTTCATGTCTATATGTTCGGAGATTTGACGTTTCGAATGAATCCATCCAGTGTCAAATTGAAGAACCATCTACCCTTACTATTGCCTTGGAGTCCTTTAGAGTAGCTTTAATGACCCTCCATATTTTAAAAAAATTACTAGTTGGACAATATTCTGCAATGTTCGGTCCCTGTTGAGACAGTCGTTTTACTTGCAATTGCCTTCCATGGTTTTCCTTTCATATTTTCTTAATTATTTAGAAGTAAGTGCTTCTGATATTCTCATTCCAGTGATTTTTAACATTGCTGAGTATATTTACTGCAGTCTGTATTGCAAGAAAAATTACGTATCCCGACTTAAAAAACTATGGTTGCTCACAAAGAATTTTTGTGTTATTCCTTTAAAATTATCCATGAGTAGAAACACCAATAAAACATCATCATGCGGTTCTTAATCTGACCAGCACAGTTGTCTGACCAGATGATTATTTTTCTTCATCTCCGCTAGAAGCTGCAGCTTAATGCCTTGCTGATATATATATATATATATATATATATATATATATATATATATATATATATATATATATATATATATATATATATATATATATATATATATATATATATATATATATATATATATATATATATATATATATATATATATATATATATATATATATATATATATATATATATATATTTTTTTTTTTTTTTTTTTCAGCAAAATCGTACCAAGACAATTACTTTTTATAAAACATGTCACAGTGGTATTAATGTTGCAACAAATAGAAACTTGTTAAAACAACAGATATAACTGTATAAGTGGAAGACAGTAGAGTTAGAAAATATCCTGCAAATTTGGACTTTGCTTTTGTTTGGTTAGAGAAGCAGATCATTCATTAAAATGTCTAATTTTGAGCAATTTCTTTTGTATCAAGTTTTAGTATTGTTGGCATTGAATAACACACCGAATTACTACAATATCGAGAATTACTTGGTGTAATACTCTTGTTTATTTTAAATCACTCAGTTAACTAACCATGTAATCGCTTGATGGAAAAACCGATTGTTTATGTGAGGTTTGGTGGAATCTGGCATGAACTTGTTAAATTAGTTGTTATCATACGACGATGTATGCAAAAATGTATATTTTCTTCTACTACAATTTGTGATGTACTTACCACCACAATGCTTATTTGTGTGTGTGTGACATGTCACTTTGGCACCCTTCAGTACAGTAACGGTACTTTGAACATTTATTACGATAACGGTCTCGAGCGCCAGTTCCTATTTTAAAGTGTAGGAACACCAATTTATTCTATTAGCTGTGTGATAGAAGCTAGGGTAACTCAGTGAAGAAACGGAATGTCCAGGCGGTCTGTATGTGTGGTTGTCGGTTTCGTAGCAATGGACAACTTCACCTTACCTGCCGAAATTGACTTTCGGTGTATAAACAGATTTATTTGTATCTTTACTTTAAATAAAAGGCAGAAGTTCAACTTCACTTATTATATTTATTTAAGACTGCTTTACAAAAGAATAAAAACAAATAAATATATACACAACAGTTATATTACAATGCAACGTAAATATTATTCTACATTACAAGTAAGCAACCAAAGAAAACCAAGCAAGAGGTTATGTAATACAAAAGCGGTGATCAGTTATATCAAGTACAGCTAAGTTACGGAAGCTACTACTACGATATTACTATCAAATGTTTACTATCAGCATCTACAAAAGCAAGCAAGCGGTAATTAGACATAAAGCACAGTTAAGGCAACTACTACTGGTATTTACAGCAAGCGGACTCTAGACACTAATGCTTAAGGCGGTTACGGAGTGCAAGCAAGATACAAGTGCAGGAGGTCAGTCCAGGGACAGACGGTATATTTGACTGTCTAATCGCGAGCATGCTAGGTATATCTTTAGACTCGCTCCTAATGTCCCTTGGTAGAACTTCTTGACTATGTGTGGTGGACGGAACGGTTTCACAGATCGAGGATTAAAAACCTCACTTTTGCCACTTCGCGTGCATCTGATGAAATCCTTTCCACAGATCGAGCATTAAAGATTTCATCCGTACTTTATTGCAATTAAGACTGAGATGGGACTCTTTCCACAGATCGAGAATGAAAAGTCCTATCTTTACGTCAATACTAAATAAAAAAAACAACCGAATATTCCCGATGCTTGTCAACTACACAGCACAGAAGTTCAGTTTTACGGACTCGGGCTTTCAACTGTAAACTGTCCCTTAAACTTTTAAATCAGAGCGTACGTAACTGGATATACTCGAAGTTAACTCTCGTTAGTTAGTGAAAGATTAGAGCAATAGGTTATCAAATCAGCCTTAAGCTTACTTTTTATGCATATTAGTTATAGTGAACACGAGTATCGGACGGAAGGGTTTATGCATTACTTCCCGGAGCACCTAGTGAGATTCTTTCTACAGATTGAGGATTAAAAACCTCACTTATGCCACTTCTCGTGCACCTAATGTAATCCTTTCCACAGATCGAGGATTAAAGATTTCACCGGTACTTTATTGCAACTACGACTGAGATGGGACTCTTTCCACAGATCGAAGAGTAAAAGTTCTATCTTTACGTCAATACTAAATAAAATGACAACCGAATACTTCCGATGCTCGTCGTTGAATGGATAACCCAACATTATTAATGAATCGCAAAATTTACCGAATATCTCTGACTTATTCGGAAAACAGGCACTTCGGACAAAATAATACAACGGTAAATTCGGGCACAAACGATAAAACAACGGAAATATAAATAAAAACAGTAAAACCGTCAAAATTTTTCTCACCACTACCTGATTGCGGAGTGCACTAGAGGTCAGGAACTGAGTGTTTCTTCCTTGAGCACTCACTGGAGAACCAGTGATTCTTTCAAGCTGTGTGATTCAATTTATACACAAACGCCTGCCACATAATGGCGGGGATCTGTGCGACGCGCAAGCAGGTCGACTGCTGTTCGTGGCAAACGTTATATCAGCTTATCTCGGCGCATCATATTTAAATAAATTCCCTGCGTTAATTCATATAAACAAATGTTTATAAATTATTCCAAGGCTGGGAATCGCTTTCTCATAATTTTTAAACTCTATTTCGGAAAAGAAATAATTTAAAACAGCCAAGTACTAATATTTTAAAATAAATCAATTAATAACTTATTCGGTAAATTATTAAACAAATAGAAACATATTTATTTACTATGAATAAATGATTTCAACTCGCTTTGAAATTAAACTAAATTAAATTAAACTACTTTCCTCTTACTTGATTGAGTACAAACACAACAAACGATTTATCATTAGAGTGATAAACAAACTAACATTACCCTGAAAAGAAACCCGTTTGAAACAATTATATTAGAGAAATAATTGTTATTTCAAATACTGGACTTGTAAAATAAATTTAACTTTGGTTCAAAACGGTTTTAAAATAAATATTAACACAAGTTATCGTATACAGGTTGTACCAAAGTGAACTAAACTCAACGGAAATATCACTTCGTTATAAATTTATTTTAAAACACCCTTCCCTAGTTCATACTGAACATCCATGAGATTAAGTATTTACCATCAACAACTTCTTTACTTTTGTTGGCAAAATTTTAAAACTTAATTGCATTTTTATTTAATTTTATGCCAAAGCTAACTATAGATTATCCAAGACAATTTCCAAATAAAAAATTGGATTAGAAATGGTATTACAGTGGCAATTTCGTTTTTTTTTTGGTTATGACACATCCAAAAATAGCGTAACAACGATATAAAAAATATCTGTATTATTACGTAATTATTCATCAAAGTGACTTAATTCAAAGTGATGTAACTACATTCTGGCCTAAACTTATTAAAAACCAAAGATCAAATATTTTAATTATAACTTTATTTAAATATAAGTACCATTTAAGTTTTTTATTCATAGTGTATGAGGTTAAGCCGACAGGTGGATTAATACTTGATAAAATCTCTTTTAATATTATATCAATAGATAAATCAATCAGCAAACAATGAAAGAGCCAGTTAACAACTAACTAGGTACCAATTAAAAAATGTATAGATTTTCTCTCGTGGATATTTATTAGCTATTTTGTTATATTTTGTTTTCTAATAAACAAGAGATAAATTTACATTTTGTACTCTGACCTTTTCGTACTTTTTGAATTGTTGAAAGGATGTTATTAAACAAAAATCTACGTCAAATAAATAAATTCCTCTCGTCTCAATAACGTATGTAGCTTATAAGCAAATTTACAATATAATAAAGATTGATGGCAAAACGCTGTCTCATATAAACCACTTTACAAGGTTTAATTTTATGATAGTACTTGTTACAATATGAAGTCCAATTTAATCCTCAATTGACAAGACTAAACATGAATTGATTGAGGTCGTATTTATATTATTCCAATAAGACAGAAAATTGCTGAATTTGTCGGTTTACAATAGATTAAATATACATAGATAGTTCCATTCCATGTTAAAATCATAGATGCACTTTATGCAACAGACATTGTTAGCAACGTGGTGAATGAGTATCGTTGTAATTTACTAGAATTTCTTCAAATTTTGAATATGCATCAGTGAATATTTATCCTAGAGAGGAATTAACTGTCAGCGTAATTTGTGTTTATAAGGTACCTAAATATGATAATTTTTCGTTGTCTATATTTTTTGAAAAATTGGAAAATCTCCTTAGTAAGTTGAATACAGCTAATCCTGTATTTGTTTGGGGCGATTTTAATATTAATTTGGATTTCAATAATTTAGACTTTATTAAAAAAAAGAATGCTGATCAATTTGTTAAGACGTTTTCAATGTTTGGATTAAAACAGTGCATATATGATTATACTAGGGTACAGGGTGGCTCTAAAACAATTATTGATAATATTTTCTCCAATATTAACAATTCGGAACTGGCACCTGAAGTAATAAAGTGTGACCTTTCTGATCACTATATGCAAAAAGTTTGTTACAATTATGAAAACAATAAGGAGTGTCAAGAACTATTTATTTGTAAGAGAGATTTCAAAAATATATATAATATTGCATTCTTCGAACATCTTGTTTCGATTGAGAAATGGGCTAATATTGATTTTTCTGCAAATATAGACTTGGCCTTTACAAATTTTTTAAATAAAATCGATGAAATAATAGATGTTACATTCCCATTACATCACATTAAATGTAAAACTCAAATATTTGCTCGAAGAAAAACAATAATAAATGGGTTACTAGTGACACAATTAATGAAGGTAAATTTATCAGACAAATATATAGATTAACTTTAGACAATCCCGAAATAAAAAATTATTATAACTTATTAAAAAAGAACCATAAAAACAACATAGGTAATGCGAAGAAAAGATACTATTGTTCAAAGATGGAGACTTCGTCTAACAAAAATATTACAGCTTGGCAAATCATAAAAGATAACAGTGGCACAGCTGAAAATAAGCGTTTCCCTGATAGGTCTGTTACTGATAACGGTGCAGATATTAACTCATTAAATGACGCTGCACACGAATTCAACAACTACTTTCTTGACTCTATAAAAGAACTTACTGACAATATGAACATTAATGCTAATACACATTTAAATATAAACTGTTCTAGTAATATGTTTTTGGCACCTATCGTGATCAATGATGTAGTTAATATGATTAAATCCATATCTAAAAAAAACTCTGCAGGTTTTGATGGTATACCTTGTTCGCTGCTTGTACATATCAGTGAATATATTGCCGATCCACTGTGTAAATTAATTAATCTTTCTTTTATCGAAGGCACTTTTCCTTCCAGCTTAAAAAAAGCAATATTGGTACCTATACATAAAAAAAACGATAAGGAACTAATATCTAACTACAGAGCAATATCTCTACTCTCAGTATTTTCGAAGCTTTTCGAACTAGCGTATGCCTGTCAACTTAAAGCCTATTTAAATAAAAACAATATAATATCTTCTAGTCAGTATGGGTTTAGGGAGGGATACTGTACGCAAGATGCAGTAAATTCGCTCTGTACTTTTTTACTCGAAAATATTGACAAGAAGAAAAAGTGCGAATGTTTGTTTTTTGATATGTCTAGAGCATTTGACACAGTAAACCACGAAATGCTGCTCAGCAAATTGAATGCCTATGGTATAAGAGGGGTACCTAATTCGTGGATTAAATCTTATTTGAGTAATCGTACTCAGAGAGTAATATTAAAAGTTAATGGCAAATCACATCAATCTGATGATAAATTAGTTCCAACTGGTGTTCCTCAGGGCAGTACCCTAGGCCCCATTCTTTTCCTAATTTTCATCAATGACCTTTGCAACTATTTGAAAGTGTCGAATGAGTTTCACGTTATTCAATTTGCTGATGATGTGGCAGTTGCATCTGTGGCAAATAACGTTCCAGATCTATCGCGAAACGCAAACATTTGTACCTCAGTAATGGACAGATATTGTAATGATTTTGGTTTGAAACTTAACGGGTCAAAAACTCAAATGTTAATGTTTACCCATATTACTCCTGATTTTAGTTTATTATCTAAAATTGACCATTTATCTATAAAAAATAGTGACTCAGTCAAATTCTTAGGTATATTAGTGGATCATAACTTAAATTGGTTTGATCATATTGACTATTTAATAAAAAAATTTCTATTAGTTGCTATGTTCTACGGCAACTTCGCACTTATGTTAATTTCAATGTACTTAAATTGTATTACTTTGGACATGTGCAATCATTATTAAATTATGGCATTTTATGCTGGGGCAATTCTAGTAGAATGAATGATTTGTTCATAATGCAAAAAAAAATCATCAGAACCATGATGTTCAAGCATTCTACCTATTCCTGTAGGGACCTATTTCCCTCTATCAATATACTCACGCTACAGTCTTTATACATCTTATCGTGTTGTCTGTTTGTTAAATCTAATATTAACAAGTTCACTTTGTTTACAGATCGTAACATAAATTACAGTCTAAGAGATACCAATAACATTCTGTTACCAAAACATAAACTGTCTGTTGTTGCTAATGGTGTAACTATCATGCCCATTAAAATATTCAATCATCTACCCAACTACCTGAAGGAAATATCTTGTTTAAAGTTACTTAAATCAAAATTAAAAAAATTGTTGGTACATCATTCCTTCTACACTTCAGAAGAATTTTTTAGTGCCACCCTGTAACACTGGCATCGACAATTATTTACTTTTTATTTTTTCACACAACTATAATATGTTTTTACACTTTTATACTTTGTAGTTTGTTTTTGTATGACCACAGTTTGTTCTTATACTGCATGTGTTTGTTCATATACATATTTGTTGTTTATATATATATATATATATATATACTTTTTTTTCTCCTTTTTTATGTACAGATTTTATATTATTCGTTATACACATTTTATATTTTGTAATTGTTGTTAGATTTTTTTACTGACTTAGGTTATCAATAACTTTTTTTCTGATAACTTCTTAATAATTTTTGACGTTTTTCTATACATGTAATGCATGTCTACTGAAAAATAAAGAGATTATTTATTTATTTATTTATTTATAATTCCAGGTTCCTGGATGATAATACATGTCCATATAGAGCTAGGATAGTATTAGAATTAGATAAAATTGACCTCCACTTTATCCGGATCTGAACTGCATTGAACATGCCTTGGAAGATCATTAATAATGTTAGAACTCTAAGGCAAGTTCCTTTGGAATACTTTTGACCAAGAGAAAATAAACCACCTGATTTCAAGTATTCCTAAAAAGAGATAATGCAGTGATAATAAACAGTTCTGGAATCACCTACTATTATCTCATGTTTTTACTTTATCTTTTATTATTTATTTTGACTGTTTAATTGAAGATATATCATTTTAATTTTATTTTATTAAACATTTTTTAGCTGAATGAATGTGTTTGCATGATAGGAATGATGGAAGAAAATAGTCGTACTATTTTTTTTTCTTGTATCAGTTTTTCCCTGTGAATCCACCATATCCTTAATTTTTTCATTCATTTTAGTTTTTTATTTATTCATGTGATTTCGTTAAAAACGTCATAAACATTCGTTACAAAAGTAAGAAATTTTGATTTTCTTTGATGTTTGTTTATTGTTTTCGACCTTTGATGAATCAAATATAAAGAAGTAATAGAGAACTATATTAACCTCACCCAGTAAACCAAACTTATGGTAGTTATATAACTAGATGAGATTTAAAAAAGTACCTTGTTTTATAACAAAATGTTCTAGTTGATATTTTTCCTCCAACAAAAGTTGCTTCATAACAAGCTCGAATACAAACACACGTATTTCAGTGGCATCAGGATGACAGTTCACAATAAGGAAGTAAATATCAGAAACCATTTAAGATGAGGGTTATTTTGTTTATCCCCTGTAACTTTTGATCAAAAGATTTTTCAATGTACCACTATCGAAAACACGATGTCTCAAGACATAAGAAATAAATTGAGACTATACTTCCACCATTGAGGAACCCACAGATTTACATTTGATTACAGACTCTTTACAGACATTAATTTTAGAAATTTATGGCGATTTTATGGTTTCCTCCAGTAGAGTTACAAGATGAGGAAGTAATATATATATTCAATACCTAGCTAAAATATAATAATGAAAACGAGATAAATAACTGCTTACCTCTTTTAATTATTAGAAATGATATGTTGAGGCATATTCCATGACATAAATTTCTGTCATAAATAAACTGTAGTATTATTACGCCGTTCTTTAATAATACTCGTATATAAAGTGCTCAAAGTCGTTTCCTTAATATTCTACAAAACGATTAAAAGTAAATCCTCTTATCATCGAGTAATTTAATCAACGTTGAACGACCAATTAAATTATAATGAAACAGTGCGCTTTTAATGGGACTGCAATTAAACCAAAGCCGTCTGTCTACATGTAACTTGTATAATTGCTAATTTTTCTAAGATTATAAGAAGCTTAATTTTTCTATGCGAGATAAGTAATGTAAATCTTTGTATTCAGTAAAAACAGACATCAGGGTTTAGTAACACTTTTATAGCTTCCTTTACAAGCTGTGATCATTTGTTATTTTATTTTTCCTAGATGCTGTCATGAATGTCAAGTATCCACATTTTATCCATAGGCATCTACTTCGTAAACGTTCGAGAAACGTACATGCGATAATGTCGTATGTCTGTCGTTTACTTATGCTTCTGCGGATTTCTTAATAGTGCTCTTTAATTTTTAACTGGCTACTACAGGTAATCCGTTACGATTTCTTTCCTGTCATCATTATTTCCAATGAAAGTATGTTATGCAAAGTATTTGAATCAAGACAGGGACATTTCAACTGAAACGGACGTTTTCATTCCAAAAATGGCACATTCTTCTTGCTTCTTTGAACGGTATATGCTTGTTTTGTTGTGCATCTTGTCCAACTCCGTCACTTATTTTTTTATTATTTATCCACAAATCGGATTCGAATATTATTTAGAAAAAAGTATGCAGAACAATTCCACTTTAATTATACAGGGTGTTCTAAAAACGTATGGTACAAATTCAGGAACATATTATTGCTTGCGTCAAAATAAGAAATAAGGTTCCTGTAAATGTAGGTCTGATAACGCTTCGTTTCCGAGATATAAGATGATGAATAGCTATCAAAAAATAAACATTTTTTTGTTTTACTAAAAAGCGTTTTTTCAGAGTTCCTGTACGAACGTGCATAATGACATGTATATCGATAAAATCTTCGTTAGTTATATTCCATGATTGAGCAAACAAGACAAAAGTTCAAAAAAGCAACAAGAATTAATACACTCACAAAGTAGTTAAAATGATTATAAGTAACGGCAAAATTTATCATTTTGGTTAAAGGTTATAAATGAAGATAATGCTGTTACATGACGTAAATAACAGAAGCGAACGTGCGGCACGCGGTATATTTACATCTTTTCCTTCAAAACAGTTTTCATTTATAATGAATGCCCTTATATAATTTATTTCAATTTATAATGACCTTACCTTGTAAACTCCTTTGTGGTTTGTTCTCGAGGTCGAAGAAACATGCAGTCGTAATATAATATTATGCTGTTTGAAGAGAGATGAAAGTTGGTAGGTAGCACTAACCACTAATAATTTTAATAGTTTTTTTAAAGGAAGTTTAACGTTCTAAGGAGCATAGAGTAGGAGAAATGGCTTTAGTGATGGGACGTGCAGGATAAGACGATACATGATGGCGGGAAATGTCTAACACATGACATCTTCATTCTTTTACACCGCTTACATTAAAGCGAGAAAGATGATTGTTGTTTTTGTTGGTACGCGACCGAGGCGGAGTTTCACTTACATTCTGTGATACTTCAGATCCGCACTTAGTTTTGTTACCGATTTGTTTAGCAGTGCATTGTAGGAGAAAGTGTAATATTATAAGTAAAAATTATTTAAATCTGTTTATTATAAAAACACACCAGGTGTTTTTGAAAATAATATAAGAAGGTTATCGTGTTGCAGTGAGTTGTGTAATATATGGTGAGTTTAATATTATAAGTAATAGTTATTTTATATCTGTTTATTTACTTATGTGTTTTTGAAAATAATTTAAGGTTTAATGGAAAAATGTTCGACCGTGGGAAGCCTGTACGTCTACATCATATTGTGTTTGTCGGCTACATTTAAACGAGCAAGCGAAACAAATTTGCTTTAATGTTTACAATAATTTTTTGAAGCGACAAGCTAATGACCCTGATTTGTATGATTTAGATATACTAGGTGAAACAGCATCTCTAACTAACGTTCCCCGTCCCACAATACACAAACTGGTGAAAGAAGATGTCCTCCCAAGAAAACAACAATCCAACGCCAATCAATCAAAAACTCTGGGCCCATCGTTAGCAAAACTTTTAAGAACTTTAGTTTACGACGCATATCTGAAAAATGATATCTCAACTATTGACGTGGTAGACAGAAAACTAAAAGAAATGGATTATCATCTAAAATATACCAAAAGAACTATAGGAACTTGGCAGAGAAAAAATTGGATTTAAATATCAAACTATTAATAAACGTATGGTGATTATGGAAAGCAGACGAATAGTGGATTGGCGAGATTCATATTTAGAAAGGATAAAAGAACTTAGAAGGGAAAATAGTCCAATTTATTATCTAGATGAAACTTGGTATGAATACTCATGACACTGTAAAAAAAAGGATCGACTGATGGATCTAGGAAATGTCAGCCAATTTCATTGCCCCCTAATAAACAGACTCGGTTGATTTTGTTACACTGTGGATCAATAGTTGGATGGGTTAAAATGCATTGAAACCGTGCAGAAAAAACATGGAAGACTGTAACGTGGATTACCACAAGAACATGGAGGGAGAAATATTTGAGGAATGGTTTGAAAATATCCTAATGTCAAAATTAAAACCGAATAGCATTATTGTTCTTGACAATGACATGACAACGATCAAGTAAACAATACAGGATCGAGGCAGTGACTGTCGCCAAGGTAATGCGTCCTTCCCCACATATTATATAGTTCTCGGCAATCAACGACCCCTCATTGATGCAGAATTTAATTGAAAAAAGTTTAATGTGTAAGTAAATTAAAACTGTCAGAAGTTACCATTTATTTTATTATTAAATCGCACATTTTTGAAATATGGTATTATAGTCGGGGAACTGGCGTCCAAAATGTGCAAGAGTTTTCTCAAAGCTAATTTTTTGAGATTAGGTTACTTTTTAGTGATGGAAAGTAACTGTAGAGTCAGCACTTCCGGTACCGGGACACCTGACACTGCGACGCTCGCAAAGGTGTAATATTAATTAACGTCTCTAAACTGTTTTCTCAAAGCTCAAAATTTATAGAGAACGAGCAAATATAATATAAAACAAGAATCCAACAGTCAGACAGCAAAATATAGGGACACGTGGCGTCAGCGCTACTTCATACCTGTCAAAAAAATGACGTGTGTCAAAGTGATTTCTCAAAGCTAAAATTCTCCAAAACTATAAAGTTAATAAAGGAGACAGTCAGACTCATTTATGATAGGACCACGTCAGTTAGCAGTCGATAGATGTGAGAACGGTAACTGCGCGCATTAGTACACCTTTTCTCAATACATATCGTTTATTTTATAACTCAATGGAATGTGGGTTACCAGGGCCGGCCCGATGGGCGGTCGCCTGGGGCGCTGAATCTTGGGGACGCGGACTTGCCGCAAGTCGGTTGTAGTTTCTGAATAATTAAATTTAAATTTTAATCAAAAGCATGCACTCCAAATAAGTCCGCACCTGCCCACCTATCGGTAAGCGTGCTGTATGATAACAAAAAATCGAAGTAATACCGGCCGGCGGAGTACAAAGTGTTGGCGTGGCTATGATGTTTACGTTTTATCGTTTTTATATAGAGCGCCGACTGCCGGTCTTCTTTGACCAAATTCTGAATTTTCTGTATTTAATTTTATTATTTATTCTCTAACTAAAAACAAAGAATAAACTACTCTTTGCTAAAGAAGCGAATTGTTGAAATCAGTCTATTATATTAATATTATTACTATAACAGTATAGTACGGTACGCGTTTAAGTTTCCAGTGCTTCAGTAACATATTAATATATGTATAATAGATATAACATATCGTGTCATCTTTTGTTGCAGCTTGCCAGCTTGTACTAGCTTTCTTCGGACTTTGTATATTAGTTATTAAAAACTAAATTTGCGTTGTGTATTATGTTTGTTGTTATAATATTGACATAATTCAAAAAATAATAATGTCTTTGAAATGGTCTGAGGCGCAAAATCGTAAAAGAAAAAATGATAACTCTGAAAGAAGCTGAAAAAAAGTTCGGCATTTATGTCACTGCAATGATTCCAGAGGAAAACGGTTGGCAGTGGATCGATGGCCGATATGATTTCAGTTGATACGAAGACGATCAGCTACCTAATTTCATTTCTGACGTTTTGATTCAACCGGATGATACACCTGCAGGTAATTTTTGCCAGTCGACTCGCAAATGTGATTCAAAACCTTACTTATTAATGTAATGTATTGCTTAACGCTGAATTTTTTATTTGTACACAGATTCGGAATAAACCACCACTGATGACGCCGAAGAATATGGTGCAATCGCGTTTTATTCTGATGAAGATAGCGGCGAAGAACACGACGACGGCAATGATTCTAAAGATTAGATGTTTTTCTTTTTCAATGAATCAATGATTCTTTTTTTTTTCTGTTATAAATTAATTAAAATTATTTTTTCTTGTATAAAAAAAATGATATCTATATAATAACTAATATATAACAATTACAATTATTAAGAAACAATTAAAATTATTTTTTTTATATAAAATAAATGATATGTATTGAGAAAAGGCGTACTAATGGGCGCAGTTACCGTTCTCACATCTATCGACTGCTGACTGACGTGGTCCTATCATAAATGAGTCTGACTGTCTCCTTTATTAACTTTATAGTTTTAATTAATGTTTTGGAGAATTTCAGCTTTGAGAAATCACTTTGACACACGTCATTTTTTTGACAGGTATGAAGTAGCGCTGACGCCACGTGTCCCTTTATTTTGCTGTCTGACTGTTGGATTCTTGTTTTATATTATATTTGCTCGTTTTCTATAAATTTTGAGCTTTGAGGAAACAGTTTAGAGACGTTAATTAATATTACACCTTTGCGAGCGTCCCAGCGCCAGGTGTCCCGGTACCGGAAGTGCTGACTCTACAGTTATTCTCCATCACTAAAGAGTAACCTAATCTCAACAAATTAGCTTTGAGAAAACTCTTGCACATTTTGGACGCCAGCTCTTGGACTATTAGGTTTTAACACATTTTTCAAAATTTTTTATATTATTAATAAATAACAGAGCAGTAAAAGTGAAGAAGAAGAAACTTTTGAACGTAATTCAATCGAATATTATAAAAAAAAATTTAAAATTTACAAGACATTTTCTACGAAAATTTTGTGGAATGCAAAAATATCGTAATTTTTTTTAATGTGTTTCACTTAAGGTGGAAATATTTCATAAGTCTCATTATATTTAAGCCTCTCCAAAAAATTGTATTTAAGGGTTGTAGGGTTATAGGTTTTCATACATTTAAATGTAAACACTTGGCCTACTACAATAAAAAGAACCCCAAAATTGAAAAATCATATTAGGTTTTCAAAAATACATTCCAAAATTTTCAATAATAAATGTTGATTAAAAACAAAAAAAACAAAAAAATATTTAAGAAAATTTAGTTGCAAACATTTTTTTCGTTTTTAACCACATTTCATATTTGGCCTTTTGGGGGTGATTCTAAACATATTTTCTTAATAACATCTCTTATTAAAAAAATGTCTGATATGACATTTTAAAATATTGAAATTATTTTTGGATCGTAGTAGGCCAAGGCTTTTGCATTTAAATAATAATTAAAACCAATGCAATGATACATCAATCAAAATCCTACAACCGAAAGAAAACAGTTTTTGGATACGATCAAAAATAATGTTATTGAGATGTTCCTTCTTAAGCGGAACCCACTGTATACACAAGGTAAATCAGTATAAACATTTTAAGGCAAGATTCTATGTCCCAAAGCACTATTAAAATACACAATAAGCATAATTCTTAAACACTTCCTAACGAAGATACACGTTGCTAAAATAAAGATTTATTTTTAATGAAACTCTTGAACGGAAAGTAACATTTATTGATATTTTATGCCCAGTATCTAATTAGGTAGTAGATAAATGGGCCTAATTTGAACTGAAATCACGTTTATATTACAAGCTCGTGGTGTGCCGTAGGAATTAAGAAAAGGGATGCCACTGAATGATAAAAACAAATGGTACATTTTTTTATTTTATGATTAAATTTAAACAACAAAAATCTCTTGGGAATTTTTTGTACAATAAACTGTGTCTGTGTTAATCAAATTTAAATAACCAACCATAATTAGTTGCCATGTACAAAATAGAAAAAAACATTACCTTCCATTTAAGTTGTTTCATTAAATTTTTATTTTGAAAGCTTTTATCCCTGTTAGAAATGCATTTAAATACGTTTTTTATTGTTTTAGAAATATTATGATAGTGAAATACGTACTTTAAAAAAAATAGTAAATTTTTACAAAATATTGTTATTTTGTGTATGTTTATATTTAAATTCAAGAGTCTTACTGTACAGGGTGGGCAAATTTCGATGTCTGTATAGGATAACTCGGTAACTGTAAGAGATACAAAACAATGGAAGACACATTCTATATCTTTTTCCTTGAGACAAATTCACTGTCGAAAACAAAAATTTGTTATCGTTTTTTGTTTTCGAGTTATAAAAAAAAGTTTCAATTTTTCGTCTTTTAGACACATGTCAATATCTTATGAAAAAACAACTTTTACATTCTTGAGGCACTTTTTCTGTATAATGCAGTGGCGTCGAGAAGATTAAAAAAAGGTGCAATTTCGAATTATGGCATAAAATTGTATTCTTTTAAATGGGAATTATAGTTGGCTATGGTTTAGTTAAAAAGGAAATTTTATTCTCTTTCAAATTACATACCATATATGGGTCGCTTTTGATATGTAAGTATTTAATAGGGAAAATAATATTTTAGTAAATTACTTTTTTACGTTTTTTAATATTTATTCCAAGTAGGCGTGTGTCATCTATGAGAATTTTTATCCGTTTGTCAGTAAATTACATATTAATAATTTTGTTTCCGTCATAATTTCACCCTATTTAATCGTACAAGTGAAGATATCTTACGAAATTTACGAGAAATGATATGTTAGAATGCTTGATTCAAAGTAATAACAATTGTGATATTACATTCGAAATATATTTCAATCGTTATCCAAAAAGACGACAACCTAATAAAGCTATTTGTAAAAAGCTAAAAGAAAATCTGATTAATCGTGGATCCTTCGACAAGCTAAGACCAACAAATTACAACATTGAAGATGCTGAGCAAACTTCTATAACTGTAACTGGAATGGCGGTTGCAAATCATTCAATTTCAAGTCATCAAATTGAAGGTGATTCTGGGATTTCAAGACGTTGAGCTTTGGGTATTTTAAAGACACACATATTCAGGCCTAATACAATGAGGAAACATCACCTACAACCAACTGATCTTCAGCGACGATTAGAGTTTTGCATACGGAATCGTCAAAAAAGTCAACAAGATCCATTTTTCTCTAGAAATGTAGTTTGGACAGCTGAATCCTACATTAGCGGTGCAGGAATTTTCAACAGGCATAACGAGCACTATTGGTCTGATATGAACCCTCACCATACCGTTAACGTGCGATCTCAGGGACACTTTGGTTTTAGTGTTTGGTGTGCTCTACGTGGCAATCGTGTTTTAACATATCCCATATATCAAGAAAATCTTAATGGCCAACGGTACTACAAAATCTTAAACCAGAAAACTATTAAGGAATTTATGGACAATCTACCCTTAATTGAGGCAAGAAATCATTTCTTTCAACAAGATGGTGCACCACCTCATAATACCAAAACTGTTTCAGAATTATTAAATACCAAATTTGGAAATAATTGGATGGGAAGTAACAGACCAGTGAGGTGGTCACCACAATCACCTGACTTAACGCCACAGGATTTTTTCTTTTGGGGCCACATTAAAGACTAATTATATAAGAAAACCAGTACCGACATAAATGAACTCAGACAAAATTTTATAGACTGTGTGAATTCCATTTCAAATCTTCATATTTAAAATGCAGTTCAGAGTGTTATGAAGAGATGTAATTTATGTATCGAACATAACGACAACAGTTTGACCATTAAGTTAATTAAAATTTTTATTTTGTAATTGTAATGTATTACAAAATTAGATATAAATATCTCATTTTTTGGTCTTGGCTTGTTGAAGGACCCACAATTAATGAGATTTTCTTTTAACCTCTTAAAAATAGCTTTATTAGATTGTCTTCCTTCTGGATAGCGATTGAAATATATTTCGGATGCAATATCACAATTGTTATTACATTGAATAAAGCATTCTAGCATATCATATTTCTCATAATTTTCGTAAAATATCTTCACTTTTACGATTAAAAAGGGTGTAATTATGAAGGAAACAAAATTAATAATATGTAATTTACTGACAAACGAATAAACACTCTCATAGATGATACACGCCTACTTGGATTAAATATATAAAGAAACGCGAGAAATAATTTACTAAAAGATTATTTTCCCTATTAAATACTTACACATCAAAAGTGACTCCACATGATATATAGTTTGAAAGAGAAAAAAAAATCCTTTTTAACTAAGCCATAGCCAACTATAACACTCATTTAAAAAAATAAAATTTTATGCCATAACTCGAAATTGCACCATTTTTTTAAATTTTCTCTACGTCACTGCATTGTACAGAAAAAAGTGCCTTAAGAATGTAAAAGTTGTTTTTTCATAACTTTACAAACAACCAAGATAATGACATGTGTCTAAAAGTCGAAAAATCTAACTTTTGTTTATAACTTGAAAATAAAAGACGATGACAAATTTTTGTTTTCGCCTGTGATTTGTCTCAAAAAAAAGATCGCGAACGTGTCTTCCAATTTTTTGTATCTCTTAGAGTTACCGAGTTACCCTAAACAAACACCGAAATTTGCCCACCCTATACAAAAATATTTGTCTATGAATCTAATCATAACATAAAAAAAAACACAACTTCCATTATTATTACCTAGTAGCGTCCCAAATATATTCTTCAAATGGGTCTTGAAATTCCTACCGCAAATTACTGATCGGTGATTAAAAATATATTTTCTGCACAAAGCTAAGGATATTTGTAATTAGTTACAATGTAGATAATATCAAAAAATATTACCCTCTGATAAAAACTTATCTCAGTAAATAATAATAATTTTCTTTATTTTTGGCAAATCGTATCTCCTTTAGGAAGAGTTTGACATGTTATGTTTATTTAGTACTTTATTACTGTTTCTGGTCATAGAATCTTCCTTCAAAGTACTTTTGGTTATTTACCAAACACACAGTATATATATTTTTCGCTATAGATGCCCTATACTAGAACTTAAGCATTGTTGAAAGAAAACCCACATGACAGAAAACTTTTATTTTTC
The DNA here is from genome assembly GCA_029963845.1 of Rhamnusium bicolor. Classification (NCBI taxonomy): domain Eukaryota; kingdom Metazoa; phylum Arthropoda; class Insecta; order Coleoptera; family Cerambycidae; genus Rhamnusium; species Rhamnusium bicolor. The sequence goes on along the minus strand of JANEYF010005380.1, from coordinate 1,292,581 downwards.
AATAATTCCTAAAGTTTCTGTATTTAAATCGGAATCACCCTGTATAATTGTAAGACGAGACGTTTTAAAAAATCATTTTTT